>CM064569.1:20946185-21136593 GCA_032716605.1 Paralithodes platypus
TATTTAGCTGAATTGCAAGAGTATTGCCTCACAATTTATCATTACAGTACAGAACCATTCTTGTTACAATATATTGAAGGTGTCAAACGAAAACCAAAATCGGACTATGCTTAGTCTAATAATATTGTATACCGGTAGCCTATGTACAATATAAAATTATGGTTTATAGGTAATATCAAGTCTGTGGAAGTGATAAACATGGCCAAAAACAATGCTAGGCTATTTAATTTTAAGTGTCTCGTATTCCTTGCAACATTCATTCAAGACTTCCAAACCACAAATGGCTCCGGTTTGGACACACTGGAATATATTTCCCTTGTGTTCCAACCCTTCAAAGCTTAATGGGACTAAACATGGAGGGAGAAAAAACCAACTACTTCCCCTTAGCAATATATGATCCTTGTGTTCCAACACTTCATGTGTTTCACGGTGATATTTATCTACGCCGGCCTGCAGTGTGGGCACCAATGTGTCATAATGTATCACTCAAGGGGAGTGATACTGTTCAGTCGTGTGTCACAAATACTACAACATCAATTATTACAAACGGCCCCCCCCACGAGTCCATCAGCGAGTCAGAAAGCTTCGTTCGGCACTCATACGTTAAAGGGGAGGTACGGTAATGTAGTGAGGTTTGACCCTGGAGGTGGTGAGCAAAAGTGGTTTTCTAAGCTTTTAAAGGATAGAGATTTGTGCAGTATTGTGAGGAGGTTGTTGTGTGGAGTAAGGAGAAGAGAAAAGGAGGGGAGTGAAGGGTACAGCATTGGTGGACAGAAGAGGTAAAAATAGCTGTTGAAGACAAGAGAGATGGTTGGGTGTAGAGGTAATGAAGATTGGGAGAGACAGAAAAAGAGCGGAGGTACTTGGAGGGAAATAAAAGAGAGTGGTTGAACAAGAGTAGTGAAGGAAAGTAAGAGAAAGAGCAGATGAGGAATTTGGAAGGATTCTAAGTGTAAAATGGAGGGAGTGTAAGAACCTGTTCTTATGGAAAGAGGTCAAGAAAGTTAGCGGAAGGTAGCAAGGGAAATACGTTGTAAGGGTGTGAAAAGGATAAGGAATGGCGCGAATGTGATAGCTGAGAAGCAAGATGAAGATTGTTTCGAAAGATGGGCAGGGAGTAGAGTACTTCAACGAATGTTAAATGTAAGGAAATATGAAGCGCCAGCAAACATATTTGGAGGTGGGGTATGGGAGGGAGAAGAAGGGAAGCAAGGGAGGAGGAGGTGGTTGATCATGATGATCAAAAAGTGTGTGTGTGAAACCATGAAAAGCAGGTGAAGATGGGAAAAACAAGCATCAGAAATAGATGGTGCTGTGCGGGGAACATGCTGAGGCATGGTGGTGATATAGTGAATCGAAATGGGTATTGAAAATTGTTGTAAAACTAGCATTGGAGAAGAGTGAGTGCACCTGATGACTAGAAGCCAGGCATAATAGTCCCACTATAGGCTATAAGGGTAAAGGGGAGAAAATAAGAGGAACCAACCCCAGGAGAAGGAGGTGTGTGATAACCACCGGGGGAGGGAATACGTCTTCTAAGCGTACTAGGGACAGGAGTACAGCCTATGGTAGTAATTGAGAGAGTCAGAGCGAGAGAGAACGAGAAGAAATGGATAGGTTGACGAGCAGGGAGGGTTTAGGAAGGGAGGGGAGGATGTGTTTAGATTCAGATATATGCCCTAGAAAAAAAAATGTGTTGTAGGAGAAATATCTGGAGAAGGGACATAAGTTGTATTGCGGGGGGGCCTTTATGGGACTGGAGGAAAGGCCCCTATGACGGAGTTGATAGAGAAGGTACCGTATGTGTGGAAAGTATGAGAATATACGGAGCGTACGATGGCAAGTTACTGAAAGCAGTGTGAAGAGGATGTATGAGGGGGCTAAGGCCCCAGTACGTGGGGGAGAGAATGAGCAGAGCGAAGTTCTTTGATCTGAATGTTGGGTTAAAGCAAGGGTGTGTGATTGTCCCCATGGGTTGTTCAATTTATATTATATGGATGGAAGTCCATGAAAAGAAGAACAATTTCAAGGAATAAGAGCAGTAGGGGTGTTTAAAATACAAAGGAAGGAGCAGATGGATGTTGGGTGTGTACCTCTGATCAAGGGAAGGAAACTAAGTGGAAGTTGCGTGTTTGCTGATGATACAGGCTGATGAGCAATAGTGGATGGAGAATTGCAGGGGCTGGATAAAATTATAGGTTGGAAACAGTGTGTGAAAAAAACGGATTGTGGTAAATTGCAGGGGGAGAAAAAAAAGAGCAAGGTTCTAGGTCATTTGAAAATGGTGGTGCAGGCCCCACAGAGTGTGAGTGTAATTAACCTCTCTTGGACGTCCATGTACCATTCCTAGATTTAATATCATTGTCTATTAATAGCCAGAAAACAGAAATTAAATGCGGAATCGGAAGCGAAAGAGGATCTTGAAAAGGAGTTAACCCCAGTTGAAATTATGGAACCATGGCGCCGACTCATTAACGTAAACTCGGATGCCTTAGGGGTCTAGCTCAACTCATAATAATTCGTTGACTAAAACCACAACACTATTAATACTCTTTATTGTTAAAAGCAAGTTCCATCTAAGAATCAATCCAGAGGAGGAAATAATTGCATACAAGAAAAAAAACATAGGGGGTCCAAGAATGTTTATACTAGGGCTAGAGAATATGGGCTTCCGAGTGTACCATTGCCACCAATATGTTGGTCCAGAATGTTTCGTTATAGCTGGCTCTACTCTCCTCTCTCTCTCTCTCTCTCTCTATCTCTCTCTCTCTCTCTCCTCTCTCTCTCTCTCTCTCCTCTCTCGCTCGCTCTTCTCTCTCTCTATCCTCTCTACTCTCTCGCTCTCGCTCTCGCTCTCTCTCTCGCTCTCTCTCTCTAGCTCTCCGCTCTCTCTCTCGCTCTGCCTGCGTGGGGGGCAACAAATGTTGCTTCACTCACTTCCACTGGGTCGTATATTTCAGTGCGTGTTTCGAAATACTTGGACATAATTTCAAGTTTCGCCTCGCTAAATCCCCTCGCATCATTAAATATTGTTTCCTATTATCTTATGGTAATTTCAGTAGATAATTGTCTCCCCTGTATTATAATTAATTTGAAGTGTGCGGAAAATTTGCAGAATATATATAAATTAAATAATGTGCTTTCGACCCGAGCGAAAGGATAAATAAAAGAGTAGCTTATCTCATTTACGTTGCATACAAAACAAGAGGGACAAAATTTAGCGGTGTTCACAATATATATACTCTATATATTTTTTCATAATTTATAATGTTATTTTACTTCAATTTTTAACAGTAAGTGAAAATAAAATAACTGTAGATTATCTTGCCAAGGTCTGTGCTTGTGTGTACGAATAGTATATTTAATTGAGTGTAAAATCGAAGTTGTCTATAACACACACACGCACAAGCTCCTCTCTCTCACTTTTACACACACACGTTATCGTTATCGCTCTTTTCTGTCTGTCCCCCACCCCCCCCCCCCCCCCCCCCAAACCTGTCTCTCTCTCTCTCTCTCTCTCTCTCTCTCTCTCTCTCTCTCTCTCTCTCTCAGTTATCACCATGTTTCCCTTACCCCTTCCCTCCCTTATCACTCCCGGGGAGTGCTAGGTGGCTGATAAGGAGAGCTGGAACTCCTGTTTCACCACATGTCCTCTCTAGCTGATCCTTTATTTGCCTTATCAAAATTGAGGGCAACCCCAGCCTGCCATCCAAAACACCTTCTCCTCCTATTAGTACATTATATTACAAACACCTTGCATGCTACACTATCTATTCTAACAAAACAAATGATGACACGATCACGACCCGCCTCGGAGTTCCCAGGGGGCGGGACCAGAAATGCTTCCATCAATTTGACCCCTGGAAACGACTTCCCTGAATGCCTTGGACCACTAACTTCTACTCTTATTATAAATTTCTGCAACATTCATGGCCTTTCCTCTAACTTCCACTCTGTGGAATACACCTCTGCTCTGCCAATCCTGATCTTCTCTTTCTCACCGAAACTCAGGTGTCTGGGACTACTGACAGCAAACCCTTCTCTGTATCCTCCTACTATCTCTATCCTCAGTTTCAAGCTAAAGGTGGATGTTACGTATATGTGCGCAACAATCTCTCTTTTTCTCGTGTTCCCAACTTAGACTCTTCTGAATTCTCAACTCTCTGGCTAAAGCTTTCTTGTCACTCTCAAACTAAATATTTCTGCGCTGTTTATCTCTCCCGTAATTCTACTGACTATCTAAAATTCTTTGACTATCTAACTTCTAAAGTGAAACACATTCTATCAATCTTTCCTTTCGCAGAAATCTCAATCCTAGGAGATTTCAACGTTCACCACCACCAATGGCTCTCCTCTGTTTCCACTGACCAACCTGGTGAACAAGCCTACATCTTTTCTCTCTTAAATGACCTAGAGCAGCTAGTCCAGTAACCCACCCATATCCTGGATCGCTTCGTAGATCGGCCCAACATTCTTGACTTATTTCTAACCTCTAACCCTTCTGCTTATACTGTAAAAATGTTCTCTCGCTTGGGCTCCTTCGACCATAAACTACTATCTGTCACCTGTCCTATCTCTCCGGTATGGCCACCTGATCCTCCCAACCGGCGGCGCTTGTAGCACTTTGGCACTGCCGACTGGGAGGCTATTTGGCAGTGGTTCGTTGATATCCCATGGAATGACTTTTGCTTCCGTGGCCGGGGACCCTCGGAGAGTGCTAAACGCATTACCGAGGTAATCCTCTCGGGCATGGAAGCATACATTCCATTTTCTTTCTCTCACTCTAATGCAAACATATCTTGGTTTACTTACGCTTGTTCTACTGCTGTCCGCAACAAGGAACGAAGCATTCAAACGGTACCGTCAACTTAAAACTCAAGAATCTCATTCTTCCTATGTTTCTGCCCGGAATCAAGGGAAATCTGTTCTTCGACTTACCAAGCACTCTTTCATCAATAATAAATGCACTAAATATCAAACTCTAGCTCTTCCCAAGTTTTCTGGCATCTAGCCAAAAACCTCTCCAACAATTTTTCTTCCTCGTCTTTACCTCCCCTTTTCCACTCTGATGGCATAACCATCCTTTCTTCCTCTGACAAAGCTGAACTTTTTGCTCAAACCTTTGCTAGAAACTCCACCTTGGATGATTCCGGTGCTATTCCTCCCTACCCAGTAACTATCGTCCAATTAGCTTAACCTCATTTGTATGTAAAATGCTAGAAACACTCATAAGAGACAGACTCGTAAATCACTTAGAGGAAAATAACATACTTAAATATACTCAACACGGCTTTTGTAAAAAACGTTCCTGTTTAACAAACCTCTTAGACTTCTTCCACGATATCCTCAACCTCTACGATGAGAAAAAAGCTGTAGATATTATATACCTTGATTTTCAAAAGGCCTTTGACAAAGTTCCCCACAAACTTTTACTGCTAAAACTAAAAGCGCATGGAATACAAGACGGTGTGTTGAAATGGATAGAAAATTGGCTCAGCGACAGAAAGGAAAGAGTACGGTAGTCGTAAACGGTAAGGCATCTAAATGGACCAATGTAAGTAGCGGAGTACCCCAGGGATCGGTACTAGGACCAATTATCTTTCTAATTTACATCAACGACATAGATGAGGGTCTCACCTGTACAATCTCAAAATTTGAAGACGATACAAAAATTGCAAATAGCGTACTCTCAAAAGAACAAGTTGACGATATGCAACACAATCTAGATAAGTTGTCATGTTGGGCCCAAATTTGGCAAATGAGTTTCAATGCGGATAAATGTAAAGTACTACAAATCGGATACCAAAATGAGAAAGCAAACTATATGAATGGCACTCAGCTTAAGAATGTAAACAGAGAAACCGATCTGGGAGTAACAATATCGAGTAACCTAAAACTGAGTCAACAATGTTCAGAAGTTGTTAAGAAGGCAAACAAAATAATTGGCTTTATAGGCAGGTCATTTGAGCATAAATCCAAAGACGTTATCCTAACCCTTTACAATTCCTTAGTCCGCCCTCTTCTGGAATACTGCGTTCAATCCTGGTGCCCTTATTACCAAAAAGATATAGACAAGCTAGAACGAGTTCAACGTAGAGTTACCGGTACCAAAATGATACCTAACCTAAAGAACAAACCATATGAGGAGCGTCTTAGAGAATTAAATCTATTTCCTTTAACCCAGCGCAGATTAAGAGGTGACTTAATTCAAGTGTTCAAAATCATCGAAGGCATCGACAATATGAGCTGTAGTAAGTACTTCACTATCGTCCAATCTAATTACACGCGGGGAAACAGGTGCAAACTTATTGGTAAATCTTTTAACTCGCACAAAGCTAAAAATTTCTTCTTCAATCGAGTTGTCAACTTATGGAATGGGCTTCCCCGAGATGTTATAGATTGCAGCCCCGTTGATTCATTTAAACTTCGCCTAGACAAATATCTCGCATCAAACCCGCGACTGACTGCGTTTGTAAATGAATAACTTTATTTTATCCTCCCCTCAGTTACTAACCCATCTGTCCCCTACTAACTTCCCAATCCTGCCACGGACATTAGTTCCAGGGCAGTAGTTCCCTTTCCAATGTTCCCTTAACCACTCTAAACCAATGTTTGGACACTTGATCCTCAGTGTTTTGGAGGACAAGCAGCCTAGAAGGGTCAATAGACCTGTTGTTGTTTGATTTCCTTTGTACTCCTTTGTACTCCACCCCCCTCTCTCCTACTTATGCCTAATATCCTAATATCTTCTAAAGAAGTACTTTCTACCTTCTCTGGGCTTAATACTAAGAAGGCGTACGGTCCGGATGGTGTTCCTCCTGTTGAAGGATACTAGAAAACTGTGTTTCCATGTTGACTCCCTGCCTAGGCAAACTCTTTCGTCTCTGTTTCTCCTCTAACGTGTTCCCTTCTTGCTGGAAGTTTGCTTTTATTCAACCTGTCCCAAAGAAGGGTGACCGCTTTCAACCCTCCAACTATCGTCCAATTACTCTCTTCTCTTGAATCTCTAAAGTTTTTTAAACTATTCTTGCATCCAAATTTCTTAAGCATTTCTCTTCTCACAATCTACTCTCAGATCGCCAGTATGGCTTCCTTGGGGTTCGATCTACTGGTGATCTTCTTTCATATCTTACTAACTCTTGGTCTTCCTCCTTTCGGAACTTCGGTGAGACCTTTTCTATTGCACTTAGACATAGACAAGCCTTCGATAGATTCTGGCACAAATCTTTAATTTCTAAACTACCCTCCTTCGGTTTCTATCCCTCCATAGGTGCCTTTGTTTCTAATTTCCTTTCCGGCGGTTCCATAGCTGCGGTTGTGGATGACCATCGCTCATTTCCTCATCCTATCAATTCCGGTGTTCCTCAGGGCTCTGTCCTCTCTCCCATTCTCTTTCTAATTTTCACAAATTATCTTCTCAACTGTATCTCCAGTCCCATCCATTCATACGCAGACGACCCTACCTTACACGACTCAATTAGTTTTCCTGAACGCCCCAGCTAGCAATTCCTCAAAAACAAACTTAATGAAGCCATGCAACACTTATCTTCTGATCTAACTACTATTTCCCATTGGGGTAGAGAAAACCTTGTTACCTTTAATGCTTCTAAAAACCAATTTCTTCATCTTACTAACTGTTTGGAATTTCCAGTGGACTATCCCTTACACTTCACCAATACAAAAATCAATCCTTCATCTTCTCTCAATATTCTCGGTGTCTCCCTTTCGTCTGCTCTCACTTGGAAGGACCATATTACCAGTCTTGCTAAGGCAGCCTCCCAGAAGCTGGGTTACTCAACCGCCTCAAGGTGTTCTTTACCCCTGTACAGCTTCTGGCTCTGTACAGGGGCACAGTGCGTCCATGTGTTGAGTATTGATCACATGTGTGGGGAGGATCCTCTCACACCTCATTCCTTGACAAATTAGAAAGGAAAGCCTTTCGTATCATTAACTACCGTCCACTCACCAACTCTCTGCAATCTGTCTTTCTTCGCTGCAATGTTGCATCTCTCTCGCTATTCTATCGCTACTACAATAATCAGTGTTCCTCAGAGCTTTCCCAGTGTATACCACCTCCTTTACGTAGGGTATGTAGTACCCATCTTGCAAGACAATCCCACCCCTGCTCTGTGCAACTCTCCAACCCAAGAGTGAAGCGCTATTCTGTCTTTCTTCTATTCAACTGCTGAGCTCTGGAACTCTCTCCCAGAATTAGTCTTTCCCTCTTCTTATGACTTAAATTGC
Organism: Paralithodes platypus; assembly: GCA_032716605.1. Taxonomy (NCBI): domain Eukaryota; kingdom Metazoa; phylum Arthropoda; class Malacostraca; order Decapoda; family Lithodidae; genus Paralithodes; species Paralithodes platypus. The sequence continues at coordinate 20,954,430 of CM064569.1, forward strand.
TTCAAACTCCGTGTGTTCAGGCATTTTGGCTCAAACGTCCCTTGATTTTGGCCCTGTCACTCTTTCAACTCTGGGAGAGGCACTCGCTACAGGCAGTTCTGCCTTTTGTCTCCCTCACTCACATAGAATATTTTTTGTTATATATGTATATATATATATATATATATATACATATATAAATTATATAATTATATATGTTATACTGTATTATACTGTGTATGTGGTAAGTGATAAATACCCAGGACCAATACCGGTAAGCAGAAATATGGAGGTTTAGCCGAGTAAGATATTTTTCTGTGAGCACCACATTTCCTTTCACACTACTCTATTTCCTACTTTCCTCCCCCCCCCCCCCTTTCCCTCCTCCTTCTCCCCCCTCCCTCCTTCTCCCTTCTCTCCTCTTCCCCCTCCTTCCTTCTGCTCCTCCCCCCTCCCTCCTTCTCCTCCTCCCCCCTCCCTCCTCCTCCTCCCCCCCCTCCTCTCCTCCTCCCCTCCCTCCTCCTTCTCCTCCCCCCCCTCTTTCTCCTCCCCCCTCCTTCTTTCTCCCCCTCCCTCCTTGTTCTCATCCTCCCCTTTCTTTCCGTCCCATTTCCTCTCCTCCCCCTTTCCTCTTCCCTTCCTTATTGTCCTTTCTTTCCTCATTCCTACCATTCCTTCATTCTCCTTTGTTCTTTTTTTTCTTCAAGCAGCCTACTAAGGACCATTAGGGCTGTTGTTGCTTGTCTTCCTTTGTATTTGTACTCCTTTAATTTTCTAACCTCCCTATCACCTTTCTCTCTCTCTCTCTCTCTTTCTCTCTCTCTCTCTCTCTCTCTCTCTCTCTCTCTCTTTGTTCCCTTTTCCTGGATTCTTCTTCTTTCTCATTCCTTTATCCTCCTTTTCATCTCTCACCTTTGTCTTGATAGCTTTATGCTGGGGTCACACATTCCCGTATATCGCTCCCGACAGCTCCCGTCAGGCGTAATCGCCAATTTTGTGTTCTGACGGGCGTAGTCCGGCCGTGTACGCCCGTATAGACCACGACTATTGCACTTCCCGACAGACGTACCGTGACGGGGCCAGTGTTACGTCAGACGTAATGTAGTCGTATGGAACTACGTATGTGCTTGCGATTTTTTTTTTTTTTTTTTTTCTCTGTGATTAAGGGAGGCAAAAGGCATAACTGCCTATAGCGAGTGCCTCCCCCATAGTTGAAAGAGTGACAGGGCCAAAATCAAGGGACGTTCGAGCCAAAATGCCTGGACACACGGAGTTTGAAGCAATTTAAGTCATAGGAAGAGGGAAAGACTGATTCTGGGAGAGAGTTACAGAGCTCAGATGTTGAGTAGAAGAAAGTTTGAGAGTAATGTTTCACTCTTGGGTTGGAGAGTTGCACAGAGTAGGGGTGGGATTGAGTTGCAAGACGGGTACCACGTGCCCTACGTAAAGGAGGTGGTATGCACTGGGATAGCTCTGAGGAACACTGATTATAATAGTAGCGATAGAATAGCGAGAGAGATGCAACATTGCGGCGGAGAGAGAGAGAGAGAGAGAGATTGCAGAGAGTTGGTGAGTGGACGGGAGTTAATGATACGAAAGGCCTTCCTTTCAACTTTGTCTAGGAGAGCGGTGTGAGAGGAACCTCCCCACACATGTGAACAATACTCAATATAAGGGCGCACTATGCCCCTGTGCAGAGCAAGAAGCTGTGCAGGGGAAAAGAACCCCCTATGGCGGTTGAGCACACCCAGCTTCTGGGAGCCTGCCTTAGCAAGACTGGTAATATGGTCCTTCCAAATGAGAGCAGAAGAAAAAGAGACACCAAGAATATTGAGAGTAGATGAAGGGTTGATTTTTGTATTGTTGAAGAATAAGGGATAGTCCGCTGGGAGATCCTGACGGGTAGATAGATGGAGAAATTGGGTTTTGGAAGCATTAAAGTTAACAGTTCTCTGGGGCAGTTCTCTGCCCCAATTGGAAATAGTATTTATATCAGAATTTAAGAGTTCTATGGCTTCATTACGTTTGTCGTTGAGGGATTGCTGGCTGGGGCGTTCTGAAAAACTAATGGAGTAGTGTAAGGTTGAGTCGTCTGCGTATGAATGGATGGGAATTAAGGTACAGTTAAGGAGATAATTTATAAAAATTAGAAAGAGAATAGGAGATAGGACAGAGCCCTGAGGAACACCGGAGTTTATAGGGTGAGGAAGTGAACAATGGCCGTCCACAACCGCAGCTATGGAACGGCCGGAAAGGAAATTAGAGACAAAGGCACAGATGGAGGGATAGAAACCGAAGGAGGGTAGTTTAGAAATTAAAGATTTATGCCAGACTCTATCGAAGGCTTTCGATATGTCTAGTGCAATAGAAAAAGTCTCACCGAAGTCCCGAAAGGAGGATGACCAAGAGTTAGTAAGATATGAAAGAAGATCACCAGTAGGGCGACACTTAAGGAAGCCATACTGGCGATCTGAGAGCAGATTATGAGAAGAGAAATGCTTAAGAAATTTGGAAGCAAGAATAGTTTCAAAAACTTTAGAAAGACAAGAGATAAGAGCAATTGGACGATAGTTGGAGGGTTGAGAGCGGTCACCCTTCTTTGGGACAGGTTGAATGTGAGCAAACTTCCAGCATGAAGGGAAGACGTTAGAGGATAGACAGAGACGAAAGAGTTTGCCTAGGCAGGGAGTCAGCACGGAAGCACAGTTTTTGAGAACAACAGGAGGAACACCGTCCGGACCGTACGCCTTATTAGTGTTAAGCCCAGAGAGGGTAGAAAGTACATCTTTAGAAGAGATTAGGATATTAGGCATAAGTAAGAGAGAGGAGGGCGGAGAGGGAGGGACTTGTGTAAGCATGTCCCCGTTTGTCCGCCTGGGCTGCCCGATTTGCGGGAACACAGGCCACGCCCATGGCCACGCCCCCACAAGACCTGCATAGCTGAGGCCGTACGTCTTGGGAGTTTTTAGGACTTACGTGGACCGTTTCCGAACAATCGTAGGCTGTCCAAACACAGACAAAGATAGTCTTTGTCAACCACGTAGGTCTGGGTTGGAATCTGGGAACTACAAAAGGGCAGGAATGGCCACACCATTCCCATTCCCAGTCCTTCATCGTCACCATGAACAACATCGCGGAATTCATCCTGGAGGAGTTCAATTTTGTGAACTCCCTAAGAGGAAAGACCATTCATCCTTGTAACCTTTAACTCGCTGAGTGCCAGCCAATTTTGACGTGTGCTTCTGCCAGTGCCAGAGTTTTATTTTTTTTTTATTTATTTTTTTTTTTGGCTAAATCTATCAAGTTGGGAGAGAAAGGAAGGAAAATGGTAAAAAACACACTCCCCTCGCCAGAAATCAGGTCCCCGATGGTACCGAAAGTAGCTGAAAAGACACTATAGACTACAGAGACTTTTATGGTATCGGAATGTATGGGTGGGAGGGTGGTTTTGGGGTTGGTTGGGGGAAGGTAGAAGGGTAATTGACTTGTGTTACACATATGAAGCCGATTGGTGAGGTAGTTTCGCCACCACGGATTTTCCTTTTTTTCCTTTTCTTCGTACGGATACGCTAGAAGTGGGTGGTGGGAGGCGGTTGGGGGTGTGGTGGGGGGAAGGCAGAAGGGTAAGGGACTTGTCACACAAATATGGAACCGATTGGTGCAGTCGTTTCGCCGCCACAGATTTTCCTTTGTTTTCCTTCTGACGGAACCGACAGTCAGCGAGTGGGTGGGAGGAGGGATTTGGGATTTTTGTGGTGGGTAGCCTAAAGGGTAAGGTACATGTGGTAAAAATATGAAAGCCATAGGTGCAGTCGTTTCGCTGCTACGATTTGTTTTCGGCAGGGTGCAGAGGGTGGCAGGGTTGGCTTGTTGGTTGCTGCTCCGTTGTGGTGAGAGGTGTGACTGGAGTGTCCCCCGCTGGTCCCCCGCTGGTCCCGTTGTCCCCCCCCCCCCCCCCCCTACAACGGTGCCGGGTCTTCCCGCCAACGCCAACCCGCAGTGCGGTGGTTCTGCCAGATGCGGCCGGACTAACTAAACTTTCCCGTTTCATGGGAATATTTTACGGTTGACGGGAGCAGCTTACGTTTGACCGGGCGAGCTGCTACGTCTTACGGGGCTGCTCCCGTCAGACGTAGCCGATCGCCCGGTCAGACGTAGGATTTCCCGACTTTTGACATACGTGAGCGCGAGCCCCGTATCTGATTTGAAATCCAAAACATACCGGGCGGCCTTGGCCGCACCCACCACCTCCCCGACCAGCGTTGGCTACTCCCGCCATGCGTACCAACCCCCACGACTAGACACAATTTCATTTATGTTTTGCGTACTAAGCCCTTACGTTTTGCGTATTCGGTTGCCAACTACCAATAAACCTTCGTACGGGAGCATACGGGAGCATATACGTGAATGTGTGACCCCAGCATTAGGAATTTGGGTTTAAGAGGGGTACTACTCGCTTTTTCTGGACCTCATTCTCCCTCATGTTCAGCATATTAGTTTCGAGATTTTAAGACTTTCCTTCCATTACTTTGTCGATTTTAAGACTTTTCGTCCCATTTCTTTATCAATATTAAGACCTTTCGTGCCATTTAGGTGTCGATTTTTTCATGGCGAGCGATAGCAAGCCTGTAATTTTAAGAGAAACCGGCCGTTTTTCTACCGAAAAATGTACAAATCTTGAAGGGGGGTCTAGGGGGTGTATTTCTAAGCTTGATGGAGGTCTAGTAGGAAACTAACAAATAAATGAATTAATAGCCCAATAAACCGACCACTATCCCCTTAAATGAATTAATGGCCCAATAAACCGACCACTATCCCCTTAAATGAATTAATAGCCCAATAAACCGACCACTATCCCCTTAAATGAATTAATAGCCCAATAAACCGACCACTATCCCTTAAATGCATTAATAGCCAATCAACGACCACTATCCCCTTAAATGAATTAATGGCCCAATAAACCGACCACTATCCCCTTAAATGAATTAATAGCCCAATAAACCGACCACTATCCCCTTAAATGAATTAATGGCCCAATAAACCGACCACTATCCCCTTAAATGAATTAATAGCCCAATAAACCGACCACTATCCCTTAAATGAATTAATAGCCCAATAAACCGACCACTATCCCCTTAAATGAATTAATAGCCCAATAAACCGACCACTATCCCCTTAAATGAATTAATAGCCCAATAAACCGACCACTATCCCTTAAATGAATTAATAGAAAACGACACTATCCCCTTAAATGAATTAATAGCCCAATAAACCGACCACTATCCCCTTAATAAACCGACCACTATCCCCTTAAATGAATTAATAGCCCAATAAACCGACCACTATCCCCTTAATAAACCGACCACTATCCCCTTAATAAACCGACCACTATCCCCTTAATAAACCGACCACTATCCCCTTAATAAACCGACCACTATCCCCTTAATAAACCGACCACTATCCCCTTAATAAACCGACCACTATCCCCTTAATAAACCGACCACTATCCCCTTAATAAACCGACCACTATCCCCTTAATTGTTGGTGAATGTCGCCTAGAATTTGTATATTGAAAGGTGGTGATGATGATGATGGTGGTGGTGATTGTGATGGTGATTATGGTGTTTATTTTCATTATGTTGGGACCTTAGTGATAATTGTAATAGCCATAGGATGATAATGATACTAGCCTACTAATGAAGGGAGCCCAGACGGTATTGTGAAGCATAATTTACTGGTTCGGTTCAATGGTTCAAGGAGGGGGTTTAGTTTGCTATCTAAACCTCTATCAAACTTTTAAAAATCGCCCACAAGACCCCCCTCCGATATAAATTTGTAAATTTTTCTGTAGAAAAATGTCACGGCCGAAGGCCGATACCTCTTCAAATACAGGCTTGCTATCGCTCGCCAAGAAAAAATCGACACCTAATTGGCACGAAAAGTCTCAATATTGGCAAAGAAATGGGGCAAAAGGTTTGAAAATCGCCAAACTAATGGACGAATGTCTTGAAATCTCATAACTAATAGGGCTAAACATGAGGGAGGAGGAGGACTCGAAAAACCAAGTGCCTCCCCTTAAATCTATGTAATTATATTTTAGCTATCTATCTGTCTATCAATAGCTATATCAATCTATCTATCACCACCCTCTCCCTCACCTTCCCTTTCTTGATTCTCTTCTTTCTTCTACTTCTTACGTCTCTCAAGGCGGTGTCACACGAGCGCATTTTCCGTAAATTTTCGATGAGCAAGTTTGTTCTGGTACTATTTTGAGGCTCTTTCACATTGGAATCGGAAACTAGATCGAAGGTAGATTATGTTGGCTAGTTAAATTATTTTAGATTTTAGATTTTCAAGCTGCCAGACAACAATTGCCCGTAAACATTTATGGAACTATCGCTCGTGTGACACCGCCTTCAGTTCATTTTCCCTCTCGATAGTTCCATTCATAATTTATATTATATCAACTTTGTCTTTATACCTCTTGGAATTTGGTTGTGTTTGTTGGATTTAATTTAACCTTTTCACGCACAGGACGCGATTTGCGCCTTTTCTGGGATACCTTAAAAACCTTTGTGACCATCAGGGGTGTTTAGAAACCTTTAGTTTAGCTACTTCAACCTTTGCAGTAGTCTTTGAGTGAGCTGTGGGCAGAACACTAATTTTGGAGAGGTAATTATGGGATTTTGAGAGCTTTATTTCTGAATGATAAAAGGCAACCCCCGAGTCCACAGGACAGCGAGAAGGTTTAATTATTTGTTGATAAGATTTGATCGGTGTAAGGATAAAGATAATGATTGTAGTGATAATATAATACTTATGATTATAATATGTGTTAAATATAATGATGCAAATATTGATTATATTCATATTGGAATATGAACGATGTTATTTATTGTACGGTAATACAATATAGTAATACTAATGCTAATAATAATGACATCTATACCATTAGTAATAGTGCTTAACATGATGATGGAAATTATAATGAACGTCCATAATTTAATAGATCAATACAATTACCCTAACACACCGCAATATAGAATTAAGGGGTGCTGGATAGTTTATCTGGTCCCCCTTCTTCCTCATGTTTAGCCCCATTATTTTTTCAGTTTTTAAGACGTTCGCCCCATTAAATTATCTATTTAAAAACCTTTCGTCCTATTTCTATATCAATATCAAGACCATTCGTGCCATTTAGGTGTCGATTTTTTCCTGAAGAGCGATAGCAATCCTGTCATTTTAATAGAAACCGGCGGAAAACAATTTCTAGCGAAACATGTACACATTTATCTTGAAGGGGGGGGGGGGTTCTAGGGAGTTTTTGTTTTCGTTTTTAAGCTTGATATATAAATAAATTGACCTAAGAAATAACCACTGTCCCCTTAAAATCCTCACCGTATCACTACTACATTTATGTTTATACAATATACCGATATGTTATTCATCAGTACTCTAACATTTATACAATATACCGATATGTTATTCATCAGTACTATAACATTTATACAATATACCGATATGTTATTCATCAGTACTATAACATTTATACAATATACCGATATGTTATTCATCAGTACTATACCATTTATACAATATACCGATATGTTATTCATCAGTACTCTAACATTTATACAATATACCGATATGTTATTCATCAGTACTCTAACATTTATACAATATACTGATATGTTATTCATCAGTACTCTAACATTTATACAATATACCGATATGTTATTTCTTTCACCGTCACTTCATCAGTACTCTAACATTTATACAATATACCGATATGTTTTTCATCAGTACTCTAACATTTATACAATATACCGATATGTTATTCATCAGTACTATAACATTTATACAATATACCGATATGTTATTCATCAGTACTATAACATTTATACAATATACCGATATGTTATTTCTTTCACCGTCACTTCATCAGTACTATAACATTAAATTTATACAATATACCGATATGTTATTTAGTTCATTGTTTACAACGACACCCCCTTTCAATTATCTTTCTTTTTGCTCCCTTTTCCGCTCCGTTGGATCCCCTTCTGATCTTTTGACCTTTTCATTTATCTTGCTATCTCCCTTTCTCCTACTTTACCTCCCTCTCGCTTTCTCTATCATTTTGTTTCCCTTTCTTTTACTTTCTCCTGCTTTCTCTTTCTTTCTTTCTCCCTTTCTCTTTCTTTACCTTGCTTCCTCCCTTTCTCTTGCTTTCTCCCTTTCTCTTGCTTTCTCCCTTTCTCTCGCTTTATCTTTCTTTATCTAGCTTTCTCTCACCTTCTCGTTCTTTGTTTTCCTGTTTCCCTTTCTCCTGATTTCTCCCTTTCTTGTTTTTCTTTATATTGCTTTCTCCCTTTTTTTTGGTGTCTCCCTTTTTTTATCTTATTGTCTCCCTTACTTTTGCTTTCTCACTATCTCTTGCTTTCTCCCTTTGATTACTGTGTCCCTTTCTCTTGCTTTCTCCCTTTCAATTACTTTATCTTTCTTGATTTTGTTGTCTCTATTTGTCTGGCTTTATCCCTATCTCTCGCTATCTTTCGTTGCCCACCTTGTTGGCTGGCTCACTCCCTGCCTTCATCATTCTCTCTCTTTCTCTCTCTCTCTCGTTAACAAGTCATCCACGTCACAGCTCCCCTTCACCCCATTTGTCTAACCATTTGTTTTTAGACTCGTTTCGCTGCCTCTCCCCGCCTGACTCCCTCTATATATCTATCTACATATCTATTTTTTGTCTACGTGATTGAGGGAGACAAAAGGCAGAATTGTCTGCGGCGAGTGCCTCTCCTAGAGTTGAAAGAGTGACAGGGACAACATCAAAGGACCTTCGAGCCAAATTGCCTGGACACACGGAGTTTGAAGCAATTTAAGTCATAGTAAGAGGGAAAGACTGATTCTGGGAGAGAGTTCCAGAGCTCAGCTGTTGAATAGAAGAAAGATTGAGAATAACGTTTCACTCTTGGGTTGGAGAGTTGCACGGAGTAGGGGTGGGATTGTGTTGCAAGACGGGTACTATGTGTTCTACGAAGAGTGGGTGGTATACACCGAGAGCGCTCTGAGGACACTAATTATTGTAATAGCGGTAGAATGGTGAGAGAGATGCAACATTGCGGCGAAGAGAGAAAGTGTCAATGTGTCAAACAATAGTATTTTCTATATCTATCTACAGTATCTATCTATCTAACTCTATCTTATCTATCCATCAGTCAATCATATATATATATATATATATATATATATGTGTGTGTGTGTGTGTGTGTGTGTCTTTAATTATATCGCCTCGCTATTTCTCTTTATCTTTGTTCTTCTTTAATCCAGGCTCTCAGCTTCAAACAATTTGTTTAGTATTTTTTAAACAAAATAGCTCTCTGACACACCTAAAACAACATGCGTATACAGCCTTGTGTTTCATTGCGTAATCACGTAACAACTAGAAAGCAACATATATACAAACACATACAATGTTTACATATTTGGATATTTACATATTTCACATATCGTTATTATTGTTATTTATGACGCCAATTAATATATATATATATATATATATATATTTATATATACATTATATATAATTGTTGATTTCATTATTGAGTTTAGCAGTAAAGTCGGTTGGTGGAAGTAACATAATAATTATATATATATATATATAATGCACACAAGAGGAAACTTTTTATCCAAGGTCATTAGGTTAGCCTGGACAGCACAACACTCTTAATGGTGCCCACCCTGTTTTTTTTATCTTTCTCTCCCTCTCTCTTTGGCTTGTATCCATTCGGCCCCATTCAGCCTACTGTTTTAAGACTTACCCCCATCCAGGTGTCAATATTATCCTGGTGAGCGGTAACGAGCCAGCATATACAGTATATATTTTTATTTTGACAAGCTAAATTTGTACATTTTTCTATCGAAAAATTTCTCCGGAGAAGCCGGATTTCTCCATACAATGCTGGCTTGCTATCGCTCGCCATGAATAAATTGACACCTGGATGGGGATAAACAGTTAGCTGAATAGTGTCAAATGGATACAAGCCAGGGAAAGAGAGAAATGGAGAGAAAGATAAAACAAGCCGGTGACTCCCCTTAAGCCAACCATAACCCAATAAAGTTAGCATCCAAGCTGTGAAGAATGAGCTTTAAAAGTGGAAGGCAAAGTGAAGAAAGGAGAATATGTCTGTTTTATATTATGTTACAGTGTGTATAGTAATGCTATATTATGTTACAGTGTGTATAGTAATGCTATATACTCGGTTCTAAAATTAAATTATTATACTTATTTAGATTTAATAATATTTACAATTGACCACTTGCGAGTTTCAGGCTATAAGGAAGTTGGAGCCCTGAACATCGATATTTAACAGAAACGCAATAATAATTTAAGTTTTTTGATGGATAAATGGTATGTTGAAATGGATTTTATATATTTATAAATGTACTACGACCGTATTTTACCTGTAAATTATATTAAATATCGTTGTCTACAGCTCCAACTTCCTTATAGAACGAAACTCGCAAGTCGGCAATTTGTATAGGCTATACATTATGTGTTATTTTACGTAATGTACACAACATATCCAATAGTCTTCTTACTAGGGGATATAAATTGATTTAAAAATAATATAAGATGTTTTTGTTGTTGTAGTGTGTTTGTGTGTGTGTGTGTGTGAGAGAGATAGATAGAGAGAGATATAATGTGTATGTGTGTGTGTGTGTGTGTGTGTGTATAATGTGTATGTGTGTGTGTGTGTGTGTGTGTGTTATGTTATCACAGCCTCTCGCCAACACATATAGTAGTACGGTACGGTATTAACCCCTTCTGTAACGGTGCTGTCTGTTTAACATTATTCTGACTACTCTTAGAAGATTTTATTCCATTTAAAAAGGGCCACGAGCAATTAAAACGCTTCGAAATATCTTACTTAACCATTTTCACTACCACAGATCTGTCTTAAACTGCTCAAAATCGTCTAAATATAGCTAGAATAAAATTGTATAGACGTCGCCGGTACAGAAGTGGTTAAGGGGGCCCACCTAGTGTTTCTTTTCTCTCTCTTCCTTTCTCTCTCTGGGTTGTATTAATTCGGCCCCATTCAGCCTACTGTTTAAAACGTTTATCCCCATCCAGGTGTCGATTATTTTCGTGGCGACCGTTAGCGAACCAGAATATTTTTTTTCAAATGATTTTGACAGCAGGCTAAATTTATATATATTTCGATAGCAAAATGTCTCCTGCGAAGCCGGATTTCTCCATACACACCTGGATGGGGATAAACGTCTTAAACAGTAGGCTGAATGGGACCGAATGGATACAAGACAGAGAAAGGGTGAAACGGAGAAGAAAAAAAAGCAGGTGACCCCCCTTAGACATTGTCAACATGGGTGAGTCAGCTACCAGCCACGACACTGTTTATGACACGGGGGAACCTTAGTAGTGTAACATATTAGTAGGCCTAGTGAAATGACGGGTCTGAAGACCAGCCATTCAAGAAACAGTTGCAGAATAGCCAGTCTGTAACTCCAAGACCCTATAAAGACAAAAAAATCAACAGAAGACAAGAAAAATAGAAGAGCCACCTCAATTTTCCCATGCTCTGATCCCTGGACAAATAGAAGAGCGACCCCTGCTTCCCGTGTTCTACGACAACAACCACCAGCCTCGAGAATGGGAAATCCTCTCCACCAATTAACAGCCTGTTCTCCCCCTCCCCCCTCGCAGCAGCCAGCCACAGCATAGCATTTCCTCAGCCCCCGGATCAATGAAGAGATGTTTATGCAAATAAAACATCAACGGCCCGAAGTCTACAGATACAAATGGATGTAGGCAGGACACATGATGATGGATCGGGAGATATAATAAACCTCTACCAAGAACAACTATTAGGCGAGCTATAACAATGTTTGTCTAGGAGATTAGCTCATGGACGTTTCCGTACACATCCCATTTCTCCATTATTAGATTAAATAACTAGGCTTTAAGTAAGTAATAAACTACCTAGCATATATGTATCCATGTAAACAGCCACTATGTATATCTACGATAAGTAATTACCTCACAACTTCATCACAACCATTTCCCCATATCCCTCTGATTTTGAAAACCTGTAAATGAGAGTCGAGGAAAAAGCCGCACATCATCTCAAGAAAATTGTAGTGAACCATGCAAACTACACTCACAATACTATTCAAGACCTACCCAGGAACAGAGTAGCTAATTAATAGTGTAGCTTGTACCAGCCTGCCCTACCCTGCCCGGAGAGTTTGCTTACCTGAAGTGCCCCTGAAGTCCTGTTCGAGTGACGCCCTACCCAGCCGTCCGGCTGGCTCAGTTGATAGCGTGCCTGATTCCCATCTTGAAGGTCTCGCGTTCAATCCCCACTCAGATTGAACAGTTTTTCTGGGATATAGCCGGTGGTTACCATCTCCCCATGAGCAAGGGGGATGGGTAATGGTATCTGGTAGACTAAAGAAAGCCAAGCGCTTGTGAATCCTCGAAGGAGGAGATACGGGCGCTATATAAGTAACCAGAAGATTATTATTATTATTATTACCCACCTGAAGTGCTGCTCGAGGGACGCCCTACCCACCTGAAGTGCTGCTCGAGCGACGCCCTCCACCCCGGAAGTGCTGCACCTCGGACCCACCACCTACGTTGGCCAGACCTGTACTCTCTTCCCCTGCCCTCCAAATATTCCCTAAGTGTTTCTGTGTATTTTTCATTGTGTTATTGTTGTCAAGGTAAAGTAAGATAGGTGATCCATGTTGTACTAATTACCTCTGAGATCTGTGCCCAAGACCTTAAATTGCGTACTGTGTTAATCCTTCTGAACCTTACATACCATCTGTGTTAAAACTGTGTATAACTCCTAAACCTATTATTTGATTAATTTTCTACAGAACGTCTTACTCATACGTTATATAATTGTGTTCAGTTATTCACTTTGCCACACGCTCACAGATCTTTCTATATATGTATTCTGTTATGTATTTTGTGAGTTGAGGTCGAAGTGTATTTCGTGATTTGATTTCCCTTCCTAACTGACTTTACCTAGAACCAACGCCCATTTTTATTACTAATTTACTCGCACATACTTAATTTTTATCCCTAAAATTATCCCTGCGAACACCTATTTCCCCCAGCTTCCTTGATTACGTTCGATTACATAATCACCTTTGTAATTATTTTATGAATTCGTATTGACGTTCATTTGATTACTGATGTAAGTAATTCTGATTCTTCATGCTCGGGAATTCCAGCATTGCATAGATTCTGTTACTTAATTCCACATCACTTACCATACACCTATTATTCTAGTGTATGTTCATTATAAGACTCTGTTAACTCATTCAGACCTCTCAAGAATACTGATATAAGTATTTCTTTAGCATAACTTCGTCGTATGGGCCCAAGTTCTTTTCTTAATTAATATATTGTTAATTATCGTTTTACACTATTAATCATAAGCGTTTCCAGAGCATTCGTTGACTAACTTCATTTAGTTAATTATAAATTGCTCTCCAGTGTAATTAAATAGATTTATTCTATAGTTCATAAGAACATTACGTTCCCCCCTGGGGGTTAGGGAATAGAATATACCCCACGTGCCTTCTGCGTGTCGTAAGAGGCGACTAAAGAGGTTGGGTCGGTGGGCTTGCGACCCCCACCCGGGAAAAATATCTAAGCAAAGAAAAACGAACGAACAGCCTCGGATGCGGACGGAACCAACGTTGACGAACCACGACCGACTAAGGACATGCCTTCGGACATTCTGAGAATGGCTACGTGGAATGTTAGCGGCATGAATGATGGCACAAAAGAGAGAGAGGTTCTGGAAGTGTTAGTAAATGCCAGGCTAGATGTATGTGAAATGACAGAGACCAAATGGAAAGGTTCAGATGTGAGAGAGTGGGAGTGTGGAATGGGTGTGTGTGCTGGAGTGAGTGAAGGAACAGCGAGAAAAGGTGCATGTTTGCTTGTAAGTAGCAAATGGAAGGAATGTGTAAGAGAGTATGGGTCTGTGGGTTCAAGGATTGTGTGGGTGAGAATGAAAGTAGGAATACAAACGTGGATGATTGTATGCGTGTATGCCCCGACAGAGGATATACTTGAAAGAAAGAAAGAGGAGTTCTGGATGAATGTGGAGGCATGCCTGGAGAAGTTTGACAAGAACGAAAGAATATTTCTGATTGGGGATATGAATGGTAAGGTGGGTGATAGGAAAGTTGAGGGAGTGGTGGGAGGGTGGGGGTACCATCAGAGGTGAATGGGAATGGTAGTGCACTTGTGGACGTATGTGTGGGGAGGAGGCTGTGGATAGCCAACACCTTCTTCCGACACAGAATGATCCACAGGTACACGTGGAAACGGATGTTGACGATGAAGGATAAGACAGTGGTGGAACGAAAGTCATTGATTGATTATGTATGTGTGGATGAACGAATGAAGAAATCTGTGATGGATGCTAGGGTGTATAGGGGTATTGGAGGGGGTCTGTCTGATCATTATGTAGTGGTAGCTAAGGTTAGGATACAAAAGAAGTGGGAGGGAGGCGAGAGGAAGGTGGAATGGTGAGGAGGGTGGAGAGGTTGCAGGAGGAGGAAGTCAGGGAGGAGTACAGGAGAGCAGTGGAAAGACGACTAGGTGGGTTCGACCTGGAAGTTATGGAGGAAGTGGAGGAGATGAGCAAGGTGTTTAAGGATGAAATCTGTGCAGCATGTGAGGAGGTGTGTGGAGTGAGGAGAAGAGGGAGGGGAGTGAAAGGTACAGCATGGTGGACAGAAGAGGTAAGAATAGCTGTGGAAGAAAAGAAGAAAGCATATAGAGAGTGGTTGGGTAGTAGAGGGAATGAAGATTCCGAGAGACAGAAACGAGCGAGGTACGTGGAGAGTAAGAGGGTGGTGAAGAGAGTAGTGAAGGAAAGTAAGAGAAGAGTAGATGAGGAATTTGGAAGGAATCTGAGTGTAAAATGGAGGGAGAGTAAGAAACTGTTCTGGAAAGAAGTCAAGAAAGTTAGGGAAGGTAGCAAGGGAAACAGTAAGGGTGTGAAAGATAAGAATGGGAGAATGCTAGCCGAGAAGCAAGAGAGAGTCGAAAGATGGAGGGAGTACTTCAGTGAGTTGCTAAATGTAAGGAATGAAGAGCCAGCAAACATAGCTGGATATGGTATAGGAGGAGAAGAAGAGAAGTAGTGGAGGAGGAGGTGGGGATCAGGAGGTCAGAAGTGTGGGAAGCCATGAAAAGAGTGAAGTTGGGGAAAGCACCAGGAACAGATGGAGTGTGTGGGGAAATGTTGAGGTATGGTGGTGAGATAGTGATAGAATGGGTATGGAAAATGTGCAAACTAGCATGGGAGAAGGGGAGTGCACCCGATGACTGGAAGACTGGCATAATAGTCCCCCTATATAAGGGCAAAGGGGAAAGAGGAGTGTATGGTAACCACCGAGGAATATGTCTTCTAAGCGTAGTAGGGAAGGTATACATTAGGGTAGTGATTGAGAGAGTGAGAGTGAGAACGGAGAAATGGATAGGCGATGAGCAGGGAGGTTTTAGGAAGGGAAGAGGATGTGTAGATCAGATTTTTACCCTGAATTGTGTTGTGGAGAAGTATCTGGAGAAGAAACAAAAGGTGTATGTTGCCTTTATGGACTTGGAGAAGGCCTATGACAGAGTGGATAGAGAAGGTTTGTGGAAAGTACTAAGAATATACGGAGTAGAGGGAAAGTTGCTGAAAGCAGTGAAGAGCATGTATGAGGGTGCAAAGGCGGCTGTACGTGTGGAGAGTGAGCAGAGCGAGTTCTTTGACCTGAATGTTGGTTTGAAACAGGGGTGTGTGATGTCCCCGTGGTTGTTTACTGTATATATGGATGGAGTCATGAAAGAAATACTATCAAGAGCAGTGGATGTTGGTGTATCGCTGAAAAGGGAGGGAATTGAGTAGAAGCTACCTATACTGCTGTTTGCGGATGATACAGTTCTGATGAGTGATAATGAATGGGAGTTGCAGGGTCTGGTAAATGAGTTTGGAACAGTGTGCGAAAAAATGGAATTTGAAGGTAAATACGGGGAAGAGCAAGGTTATGGTCTTCGAAAGGGGTGAAGTCACAGAGTGTGAGGTGAAGCTGAACGGTCAGGCTATGGAGATCGTCAACTCTTTTAAGTATCTGGGCAGTGTGTTGAGTAAAGATGGGACTATGGATGAAGAAGTGCGGGGGAGGGTACAACAGGGGAAGAGGGTTGTAGGAACGCTAAAAGCAGTAACAAGAAATAGGGTGGTCAGTATGGAAGTGAAGAAGTCCTTGCATGACAGTGTGGTAATCCCGACACTAACTTACGGAAGCGAAGCATGGACGTTGGTTGAGAGACTCAGACCAAGAGTGAGAGCAGTGGAAATGAATTACTTAAGGAGTGCGTGCGGAGTTACATGGAGGATAGACAGACTAATGAGGAAGTAAGAAGGAGGTGTGGTGTGGAGCTAGATGTGCTGGAAAGTGTGAAAAGGAACAACTTGAGATGGTTCGGCCATATGGAACGTATGGAAAGCGAGAGAATGACTAAGAGGGTGTACGAGAGCGAGGTGGAGGGACAGAGAGGGAGAGGTAGACCGAATATGAGGTGGAAGGATGGAGTGAGGAAGTACATGAACGAGGGCGGTGCTGGTTGGGGGGAGGGGCGTCGACTGACGGGGGACAGAGGTGCATGGGGGCGGTTCGTTCGTGGCCACCCCTTCGGGGATCACGGCGTCAGGCAATAGATAGATAGATAGATAAGAACATAAGAAAATGGGAGTCTGCAGAAAGCCGATTAGCCTAAGGAAGGCAGATCCCTGTCCCACACAACCCCAATTACAAAGCCCAATTATAGGCTCAACATTCTAATACCCTGAGGATCATCTTACCAAAACGGTTAGAGATTAACGCAGGATTACGGGGGTCTGCAGAGCGCTGATTGGCCCAACCCGGCTGATCCCCCTTCACACCCAACCCTTCTCGTCCATATGCTTATCCAATTTTATCTTAAAGCTCCCTACCGTTTTTGATCCCACTATAGCACTTGGTAGTCCATTCCACCCATCTACAACTCTGTTACCAAACCAATATTTGCCTATATCTTTTCTGGAACGAAATTTATCTAATTTGAAACCATTGGTACAAGTTCTTTCGCTATCACTGAGCTTTAGTACATTTGTCATGTCCCCTTTGTTAATCCCACTAACCCACTTGAACACCTCTATCATATCCCCTCTAACTCTGCGTCTCTCTAACGAATGTAAACTTAATTTCTTCAACTTTTCTTCATACGGAAGATTTCTAATATTATGGATAATTTTTGTCATTCTACGCTGTACTCTCTCCAATGAATCTATGTCCATTCTGTAATAAGGACACCAAAATTGGATAGCATAATCCATATGGGGTCTCACTAATCACAAGTAAAGTTTAAAGACAACATCAGCAGTTCTGTTACTCACACTCCTAGAGATGAACCCGAGAATCCTGTTTGCCTTATTACGAACGCTTATACACTGTTTTCTAGGCTTCAAATCATTGCTAACAAACACACCTAGATCTTTCTCGCAGTCTGAATTTTCTAATTCTAAATTAGCAAGTTTATATTTAACATTTGTTTGCATCTTCCCTATCTTTAATACCTTGCATTTGTCAATGTTAAACTTCATCTGCCAATTTACTGACCATTCATGTAAGGTATCTAGATCCCTTTGGAGGCACTCTATATCGCTATCTGAATCAATTGATCTCCCCATTTTAGTATCGTCTGCGAATTTACTTATCCTACTAGTTACACTTAAATCTAGGTCATTTATGTATATAAGAAACAACAGGGGACCTAATACCGATCCCTGGGGGACACCACTTTTGACTACTCCCCACTCTGACTTGGTACCATTTATGCTGACTCTCTGTTTCCTACCAATTAGCCATGACCTAATCCATCCCAACAACGACCCTCCTATACCATGTGCCTCAACCTTTCTCATCAATCTCTCATGAGGGACTCTGTCGAAAGCTTTACTTAAATCTAAATATATAATATCATATGACTTGTCACTATCTACTGCTTCATATACCTCTGAGAAAAAGCTAAGCAAATTAGTAAGGCAAGAACGTCCCTGAGTGAATCCATGCTGAGAAGAATTTATTAAGTTAAATGTTTCTAAGTGGCTTCTAATTTTCCTAGCAATAATAGACTCTAGCAACTTTCCTATGATTGATGTGATACTAATGGGACGGTAATTGGATGCTATCGATTTATCACCTTTTTTGAAGATCGGAACTACATTTGCAAGCTTCCAAGCTTCTGGAACTAAACCTGTTTCTAATGACTTGTTAAATAAAAATGCTAATGGGTACTTAACTCATCTCTGCATTCTTTTAATACTCTAGCATACAGTATGCCTCGTCAGGACCAGGCGATTTTTGAGGTTTCAGTCTGTCAATTTCCTTAAGCACATCATTTCTACTTATACTACCTGTACTTAACATATTTTCTATACTATCACTATATACCATATTGACTTCTGGAATCTGTGCCAAATTTGCAATAGTGAAAACGGAAAGAAACTGACTATTTAATGTACTACTCTAAATCCTTTTCTGTTATTTCTCCTATTGAAGTTTTTAGGGGGCCTATTACATCTCTAACTTTAGATTTATATAGTTGGTAAAAAGCTTTAGGGTTATTTTTTGAGTCACTGGCTATCCTTATTTCATAATTTCTTTTTGCTTTCCTGATTTCCTTTTTGACCTGTCTTGATAGAGTCTGATAGTATATATGTAGATGATTTTCGCCTTTCTTTATTTTTCTATATATTCCTTTCTTTTTTCCTATAAGATCTATTACCTTATTAGTCATCTATTTTGGTTTTCTGCGTCGATCTAAATCTTCTTTTAGGGATATATTTATTTTTAGCATTGTGGAGTGAAGCAATAAACTGGTTATATGTAGGTGGCAAGTTTAACTCTGGCATATCCTGACTTAATTGCTTAACAATAGGGTCCACCCTTAAGTCTCTTCTTAGCCCACCATAATCGGCTTTTCTGAAATCTGGGATAAGTGTCGTATTCTCTTTAGCATTCCCTGTCCATTGTATATTAAAATAAACAGATTTATGATCGCTATTTCCTAGGTGGTCACCAATCTCTACATTATTTATCATATGTTGATTGTTACTGAAACTAAATCAAGAATATTAATACCTCTAGTCGGCGTATCTATGAATTGAAATAAAAAACGATCTTGTACTACCTCAATAAACTCTACTGAATCGGAGTCGCCTATTTGGTGCTGCCAATCGATGTTCGGAAAATTAAAATCCCCCATAATGCACACATTGCTAAACCTTGATGCTATTTTAATTTCCTCCCATAACGATGTTCCGCCATTTCTACTCATATTAGGCGGTCTATATATAACTCCAATAACTATGGCCTCACTACCTTCGTTAACCTCTAGCCAAACACTTTCATTATCATTATTTAGTCTAATACCTGATTTAATACAGCTTGTTAATGTACTCCTGACAAACACTGCCCCTCCTACTTGTTCGGTCATATTTAAACAAACTATATCCTGGAATATCAAATTCTGCTAAAAAATGCCTAGATTCTGTATTAATCCACGTTTCAGTTCGCGCTATTATGTCTATATTTTCTGTGCTAACGAGTGCTCTAAGTTCGTTCATTTTGTTACATAAACTCCTACAATTTGTATAATATACCCTCAACCTATTACTTTTATTTGCAACTAATTTTCTATTGTGTTTAGCTAACTTATTATTTCCTGTTGAACTACTAGCTCTAGACGGAAATTCTACTCTATCAGTATTCTCATCTTTACTATCAGTTACATGTGTAGTGTTATCGATACTACTATTACACATCACTGTATCCGCACTATCTTGACTGATTATTTCTATTTTACTCACTGGTTTGTCACATGAAGTACCTGCTCCATATGGAGACAGTATTTTACTTACACACCCAGTTTTTTTTAACGAAACCCCGCAACAATCTTGTCCAGTGAGCTGGCTAAGGTCGAAACTCCTAGTCGAGAAAGATGTACTCCATCTTGGGCACACAGTTCATCCTTACCATATAAGTGGGTACAGTTATCTAGGAATGGCATTGACTTTGCCTTGCAATATTTCTCCAGCCGGCTATTTACACCAATAGCCCTGGAGGACCATTCCTTCCGTACCCCTCTTCTTGGCAGGATACTGTGTACCACAGGAAATCCACCCTTCTCTTTTATCCTCTCCAGCATTTCCTGGTACTTGGTCAGCAACTCCTCAGTCCTGCATCTCCATATGTCATTAGACCCCGCGTTGATGAAGATGATGGGGTCCTCCCCACCCACTTCTAGGACACCATCCATCTTCTCTGCCACCCTCCCGACTCCGGTGCCAGGTAGGCAGACAACTTTACTAACATGAGTGTTAGTAACCCCGTTAAGGTACCTAACCATTGAATCACCGACAATGAACTTAGCTTTTTTCCGTTGTCGGCGTGTAGCAGGAATTGTAGCAGCAGTTGTTGCAGCAACAGCAGCAGACTCCCCCCCCCTCCCCTCTTACTGCCTCGATGATCGCTACTTCCTCGCCATCACTCTCATCAGCCAAGGTGCTGAAGTTGTTGTGGGTTTTGAGTGGCTGCCTTTTCAGCTTGCAGGCCATTGCACTTGTAGACACCACTTTCCAGGGGGCTTCACGATCCCTGGGAACACTTCCGGTAGCCTCACACTTCTTCTCCGCCATAGCTAGTCTCAAGGCCAAATTTTCATCTCTGAGACACTGAATCTCCTGCTCCACATTATCCAGTCTTTCTTGCAAAGCAAGACAAAGCTGGAGAGTATGGGAGGAGACAGCAGACTCATCAACACCAGCCATCACTAAGAAAGGTCACTAGGACCTCACTAAGGGTAAACAGGTACACTAGCGGTCACTGGGGACGTCCGCAATGGTCAAGGGTCAGTGGGCAACTGACCAACTTTATATCTGAATTCCTCGGCTCGTTTCGTTATTCTTATATACGATCGTTGACGTGAATATAAGATATTCAATAGAAATTACATAATTTAGTCTACGAACTTAATCTTTTGTACAATAAATTAAATCATATTTTGCCACCAATTTCAGAGTAACATTATTAAAACTACAATTTTAGTTGCATTAACTTTGAAGTTAATTTCCACCACCGCAGTCCAGTTCATGACCTGACCTCCCCTGTTTAAATAGGAAGGTCACTTGAGAATACCGTGACTACCTTTACTATGCCCCTCAACCGTGTGACTCACCCAGCCTACCTGGGTGTTTATTTTACTCTCAACTCCCCCCCCCCCCCCCCCCCCCGTGTCTCTTATACTGAGACTGTATTTTATTTCTTTGTTTTGTTTCAAATTCACGTGAGACACTCGACTCATATCGATTGTTATTATTAAGGTTTATTATTTCTATGTTCATGTTCCACTTTTGTTGCCACTGTAGTAACTGATACCATTGACCACATTTCTATGTTCATGTTCCACTTTTGTTGCCACTGTAGTAACTGATACCATTGACCACATTTCTATGTTCATGTTCCACTATTGTTGCCACTGTAGTAACTGATACCATTGACCACATTTCTATGTTCATGTTCCACTATTGTTGCCACTGTAGTAACTGATACCATTGACCACATTTCTATGTTCATGTTCCACTATTGTTGCCACTGTAGTAACTGATACCATTGACCACATTTCTATGTTCATGTTCCACTATTGTTGCCACTGTAGTAACTGATACCATTGACCACATTTCTATGTTCATGTTCCACTATTGTTGCCACTGTAGTAACTGATACCATTGACCACATTTCTATGTTCATGTTCCACTATTGTTGCCACTGTAGTAACTGATACCATTGACCACATTTCTATGTTCATGTTCCACTATTGTTGCCACTGTAGTAACTGATACCATTGACCACATTTCTATGTTCATGTTCCACTATTGTTGCCACTGTAGTAACTGATACCATTGACCACATTTCTATGTTCATGTTCCACTATTGTTGACACTGTAGTAACTGATACCATTGACCACATTTGTTTATGATTTATTCTTGTAAGACTCTCAACATATATGTGCCCTATTATTTGTGTATTATTATTGTCATTACTTCAGACAAGAAACCATCCCGACTACGAATCTATATTCGAGAGTTGGAAATTGAAATGATTATGTTGAGACGATCTATGACTCCTCAAGGTAGACGTTACTTGAATTAAAATACCATTTATATGTTCTATGTGTGTTGTCATTGAGTTCTGTATTATACTGATTGAATACCAGTACCTATTTTGTGCTATTAAGAACGTGTTCGGTGTGACCCTGTCGGGCTATATTAAGGTCCATAAGTCCATAATTGGATTTTTGAGGAGACTATATCACAAGTTGTAAATACTACAACCCGACATAACAAGTAGTATATAATATTAACCCGTTCAGTACCAGGGACATCCTGTTCAGCCTATTCTAGCAAGTATTTGACGATTTTATTCAGCTTAGGAAGGACCTTTCGCAATAATAAGGCTTCAAACTCTGTCAACCAGCTCTTTGAACTATCACAGATCCTTCCTAAGCTGCATAATGTCGTCTAAATAGAGCTAGCATAAAATATAGAACACGTTGCTGGTACTCAAAGGGTTAATCGAGATAGTCGTAGCTCTGGACTAATTTGGGGTCTAATTTTTATACTCCCTTGTTATATTTATGCTCGAGCCATATTTCTTAACCAGTAGAGTATATATTTCAGTATTGTAAAGCTTGCATAAATGTTTGATTAACGGGCATGCATAAATGGTATACGTCATACACACACGCACACAAACACATACACACACACACTTATGCAAATTACACCAGCCTCCCGGTTCCCTATTTGCATACTGCCACTTTTTTCTTGGTTCTTGTTTCCCCCGTAAATTCACCAACAATATCATAAACAACAACAACAACAACAACATCACAGATCACTATTAGCCACACTCGACATTAGTAAAGCCTTCGATGCCATCCCGCCACAACCTAACAAACAAAATCTACAACACAAACATGCACAACAACACAAAAAGGTGGCTGGCCAACTTCCTAGCAGGCAGATGTGCACACGTATCTTTTGCCGGTCAGTCATCTAAAATCAGAAACTTTCCAAACGGAGTCCCACAAGGATCCGTCCTATCGCCCGCACTCTTCAATCTGTACATGCACGATATAACTACACCCAATACGCCCCAAATAAACTTAGCCTCCTATGCAGATGACATAACACTCACATGCACACACCATGACCCAAAAAGAGCAACAGATCTCCTTCAACCCTATCTCAACACACTACATGGCTGGTGCACTACAAACAGACTTAATCTAGCCCCAGCCAAATCCACCACAACCCTGCTCACAAGCTGGACAGGAGAACACGAATACATCTCTCAACTCACCATAAACAACACACCCCTAACACATACACACACACCCAAAATCCTAGGAGTAACATATGATACTCATATGACATGCAAACAGCACACCACAAACATTAAAAAGAAACCGACACCCAGACTTAACGCCCTCAGGTCACTTGCTCACACAAAATTTGGACACAACAAAGAATCTACCACCACAGTATATAAACAATACATAAGATCAGTGATGGAATACGCAAGCCCAGCCTGGGCTTCTAACCTAGCTGAAACACCTCATAAGACCTTACAGACTATTCAAAACAAAGCCCTGAAGATCATTACAGGCTGCACAGCTACTGCACCCACAGATCACTTTTTTTTTTTTTTTTTTTTTTAAAGAGACAATGAACGGAGGAAGGAAAAACACAGATAAAACAAAAAGGTCCATGTGCCTAAAGGCATCCTCCATTCATAAAATGTTTGTAACAACTGGATTTAAACATTTGTTGATTGTAAGTTTGTGGAAAGCAATTCGAGGGAAGTGAATTCCAAAGAGTAGTAGCTCTGGGGATAAATGAATTCTGATAAGCAGAAGTTCTGCATTGTGGAGGAGAAAGTGTAAATTCATGGGCGCTCTCAGCTGCCCTAGTTCTACGGGGAAAGATGTGGAGAGGCGGCACAATTGAAGCAAGTTCCTCGGAACAATTGCTGTGAAAATATCTGTAGAATAATGCAAGGGATGCAACGTTTCTTCGTATGGCTAATGTAGGAAGGTCCTGTGTGATTGCAGGGTTATTGATTAATCTAATAGCTTTATTTTGAATTTTGTCCAACTGCCTCAATGCAACCACTCCACTTCCACCCCACAGAGGTGAACAGTAATCCATCTGAGAGCGCACATGACTTTTATATATTACGGCCAACTGCTCGTCAGTGAAGAATTCTCGAACTCTGTACAGGAGTCCCAGTTTTTTAGAGGCATTCTTAGCAATGCTTCTAACATAATGTGTCCAGCTCAAGTTAGTAGTTAATGTTACACCGAGAATGTCAATACTAGGGGAAGTGGGAATATTTACATCATTAAAAAATATATGGGAGTCAGTGAGATTCTGTCGGTTAGAAAATTGAATGTACTTGGTTTTCTGTGCATTAAAGGAAACTAGATTCTCTTGTCCCCATTCATTAATTCTAGAAAGGTCCTGGTTCAGAGAAATTGCAGTGTTTATTTTTGAATTTATAAGATCGGGTTGGGTGAAAGAATTGGTAAATGTGAAGGAACTGTGGAGTGTTGAGTCATCTGCGTAGGAATGTATTGGATTATGAGTGGTAGATATGAGATCATTGATATGAATGAGGAACAGAGTTGGGGCCAAAACTGATCCCTGGGGAACACCAGCATTTATTGAGTGAAATTGAGAATAAAGGCCATCTACCATTACACGTATTTTTCTGTTATGAAGATAAGAAGAAATTAGTGGAACTAATGATGCAAGGCCGTAGTGTGACATCTTCGACAATAAGGATTGATGCCAGACTCTATCAAATGCCTTAGATATATCCAGTGCTATTGTATGTGTTTCACCATGTTGGTCTGTAGCTTGGTTGATTTGATGCGTAAGAAGGCAAAGAATGTCTGCAGTTGATCGACATCGTCTAAAACCATATTGCCTATCACTGATTAATTTATTATTCTCCAGATGCTTAATTATGTGATTATTTAATATAATTTCAAAAACTTTGCCAAGAGTGGAAGTTATAGCTATTGGTCTGTAGTTTGATGGATCTGAAGAGGCACCTTTTTTAGGAACTGGATGGATGTTTGCTTCTTTCCAGGGTACTGGGAAGCATGAGGTATGAGTACACAGACGGAAAAATTTTGCCAATACAGGAGCGAGCACCAAGGAGCAATTCTTAAGTACTATTGGAGGAATTTCATCTGGACCAGGAGCCTTATCTACTGAGAGATTCTGCAAAATAGTTTTGACATGTCTGGTGTGGATCTTAAGTGAGGGAATTTCAGGTGAATTAAAATTAAGTACAGGGACATCTTGATTTATTTCATCTAAGGTTGAGTTGGTGGAGAAAATATCTGCAAGAAGGTTAGCTTTACCTCGTGGGTCACTTACAAGATTGCCAGTCGGAGATTTTAATGGTGGAATGGATGAAGCAGTAGTGAAGTTGGATTTGAATGAGTTAAGAGTAGACCAAAATATTTTGTTATCATTTGGATTATTTAGAAGTTTATTTGCCTGCTTATGGAGAAAGTTTGATTTAGTTAGGTTTAATACAGTTTTGGCATGATTTCTGATGTTTCTAAAGTAATTAAAGGCTTCATGTGTTTTTGATCTTGTGTATGCATTGTAGGCTATTGCTTTTTGTTCAGTTACTCTAGCACAATTATGGTCAAACCATTTAGGTGAATTAGATCTTTTACTGTACTTTTGATGAGGAATAAAAGTTTCCATTCCAATTTTTACAAAATCTTGTATGTGGCTCAAGGTAGAGTGTGCATCATTAGAAAAGAAAGAGGTCCAGGGAATATCAATAAAGAAACCTTGAAGACCCTCCCAGTCTGCCCTATCGTAATGCCATTTAGTCACCAAAACAGGTTCAGAGTGGGAAGGTGTGGTAGGTGATAGACAGGTGGCCTGTATCAGACAGTGATCAGAAGATCCAAGTGGGGACCTCACTGTAACATCATAATTTTCTGAATTGGTTGTTAAAAATAAGTCCAGTAGGTGGGAATTATGATTAGGATTATCTGGTACACGGGTGGGTTGGTTGACTAGTTGAATGAGATTAAATGAGTCTGCAAATAGCTCACATTCAAGACCAGCATCATCAGTCCTGGCTGAATGAGTGAGCCATTCAACATTATGGACATTAAAATCACCCAACACAGTGATTTCAGAAGAAGCATTTAAGTTGAGGACACTGAGTTGTGAGGACAGAGAATCAAAAAGACTTTGCTCTGGAGGAGTATTTGGGGAACGGTAGATGCAACATATGTATTTAAATTTACCAGCAGAAATTAATTTGTATATAGAATAATCAAAATAGGGACAATTGAAACTAGTAACCTCCTCCAGGGCAATTTCAGATTTTGCGAAGCAACATACACCACCTTTAGGTCTGAAATTTTGGAGCAGTTGATAACCTGGAAAATTAAATCTAGATGTGTCAGATGTGGAAAGAAACCAAAATCCTCAAAGTCAAAGACCATCTGGACATGAGAGGCACTCAATTCCTGGCAGAAGCCTCCACGAACCAAGACCACCCACTAAACTACATGGCAACACACCCACAGACACCAAGAAATATCAAAACAACACCCAGCACACGGTATCACACACAATTATTGTCCTCTCTCCCTCCCTGCCCACCCCGAACCAACCTCCAGAAGCACATCCATACTCATATCTCTCACCGATCCATCCACTCACTCACAGACAACACGCAGCTGCTTGCACGACCTCCCGAAATCCATCCTTCCGAATCCTCCCTTCCTCGCGAGGACAGAGTCCACCTGGCCAGGCTGAGATGCGGACACCATCCAGCTCTCCTGAGCTATCAGAAGAGACTGGATGACTCCGTTGTCGACGCCTGCCCGGGATGTAACACAGCACCCCATACCATTAAACACATCATAGAAGACTGCATTTCACACAACCACTTACGCCAACAACACAATCTACACTCAATGAGAACTCTGTGGGAAAGCCCGATCGTGGCCATGGCCTTCCTCAGGGACTCGGGGCTGTTCGGCCAGGCAGCTTAGGGAACAACAACAACAACAACAACAACGTAATCCAGCAGCAACAGAGACCAACACCCGAAATGTTCCCTTAACAAACTCAAAATAATAATAATAATAATAAATAAATAGATAGTACACCTACCCATGCTATCCAACATTAATTTTCATATATTGTTATATACGCATCTTTCTCCTCTCCAGACAGACGCTTTCTGGGATTCTGAGTGTCATATTTGGCCTGCCACCGCTCAGCTACCAGGAGCTTGATCAGGTAACCTCTTATTCAATTTATTTAACCCAAACACTCCTAGACGGCCGACGGCCATCAGTAATAATGTCACTCGCCAGTACCAGTGACGGATGACGGCCGGCCGTCAGTAATATGCGGTCCTTGTAACTGCCAAAATTGAGCGGTAGCTGCTAACATGAATTGTAAGCACTGCTCTGAGGAATTGGCAACACTTCTCAGCTTGGTTGCAAGCCTCCACAAGCTGGTTGGGCCAGTGCTTCACCAACTTTTGAGGTGGGAGGATTTGCTCTCTTGCCTCTGAAGCCATTTTGGCCACACTGACTGGTATTGGAGGGTACATTTATGGTAATATCCTCTGGGACAGTATGGGTTAACAGTCTTGATAGCATAATGGTTAGTGCACGAAATTTCGGTGTGAGTATCCTAGGTTCGAATCCTTGGAGTACCACATGTATTCATTAGTTCTATTGATTTCATTAATTTGGTGTATTTGTAAGTTAATTGGTGAGTTGGTGATTATAGGACATCGTATACACCATGTAAGGAACAACATTGTAATTATGCTTATAGGCTATGGTTAAACGAAGCATTACACTAAATGTGTTACCATATGGCTGAACAGAAGCATTAAAGTAAACGTTGTACCATATGGCTGAAGAGAAGCATTAAAGTAAACGTTGTACCATATGGCTGAAGAGAAGCATTAAAGTAAACGTTGTACCATATGGCTGAAGAGAAGCATTAACCTAAACGTTGTACCATATGGCTGAAGAGAAGCACTAACCTCCATGCACTCAATAAAATGGTCCTTATTACTTATTGCTTATATTCTTGTCGCCATGTTTAATGTGTTCATTATTATACATATGGTTTGTTATGTGTGTGTGATGAGTTAGTGTGTGTGTGATGAGTTAGTGTGTGTGTGTGTGTGTGTGTGATTGGTGTTTGTGTGTGTGTGTGTGTGTGTGTGTGTGTGATTGGTGTTTGTGTGTGTGTGTGTGATTGGTGTGTTTGTGATTGGTGTGTGTGTGTGTGTCAAGGATGAGTTAGTGAGTTACGTACTATAACTAAAGGTGCCACTATTATTGTATTATTCTTTGTTTTGGGGGATTTTGGTCATTAGGTTGAAAGTAAATAATGGCTGTCCATCTTATCTTTTCCATTGATTCGTCTCTCTTCTGTTCGCCTCATTCACTCCACTTCCCTTCTTTACTTACCCTTCTTTCTTCTACTCTACTCACTTTCCCTACCGCTTCCTCTCCCCTACTTTCCTTTGTCCTCTTCTTCCTAAAGCCGGTGTCACACGAGCGCTTTTTCCGGCAATTTTCGATGAGCAAGTTTTTTCTCGTACTATCTTGACGTTCTTTCGCATTGGACTTGAAAATTAGATCGAAGGTAAATTATTTATGTAGTATAATGTATAGGAATCTTGAATGTTGAAGCCGCCAGACTACAATTGCCCGTGAAAATTGACGGAAAAAATACTCGTTTGACACCGCCTTAAGGGGGTAGTACTCTGCCCCCCGCCCCCCCTCACCTTCTCCCTCATGTTTAGCATATTAGTTTGACATTTTAAGACGTTCCTCTCATTAGTTTGGCGAGTTTAATACCTTTCGCCCCATTTCGTTGTCAATTTCAAGACCTTTCGTGCCATTCAGGTGTCGATTTTTTCCTGGCGAGCGAAAGCGAGCCTGTAATTTTAAGAGGAATCGGCCTTCGGCCAGGACATTTTTCTATCGAACAATGTACAAATTTATCTTGAATTGGTGTCCAGGGAGTGTTTTTTTAAGCTTGATGGAGGTCTAGCGATGAATCTAAAAAGAAATATGAATAAATGAAGTAGTACCCCCTTAACAAACTGTCTTCCTCTCCTATTAATGAAGTAGTACCCCCTTAACAAACTGTCTTCCTCTCCTATTAATGAAGTAGTACCCCCTTAACAAACTGTCTTCCTCTCCTATTAATGAAGTAGTACCCCCTTAACAAACTGTCTTCCTCTCCTATTAATGAAGTAGTACCCCCCTTAACAAACTGTCTTCCTCTCCTATTAATGAAGTAGTACCCCCTTAACAAACTGTCTTCCTCTCCTATTAATGAAGTAGTACCCCCTTAACAAACTGTCTTCCTCTCCTATTAATGAAGTAGTACCCCCTTAACAAACTGTCTTCCTCTCCTATTAATGAAGTAGTACCCCCCTTAACAAACTGTCTTCCTCTCCTATTAATGAAGTAGTACCCCCTTAACAAAACTGTCTTCCTCTCCTATTAATGAAGTAGTACCCCCTTAACAAACTGTCTTCCTCTCCTATTAATGAAGTAGTACCCCCTTAACAAACTGTCTTCCTCTCCTATTTCCCTTTATTCACGTCTTCCTCTTTTGTAACATTTCTTCCTCCTCTCCTCTATCCCCCTCTCCTACTTCTCCCCTACTTCCTTCCGCTCCTACTCCCCCACCTTCTCCCTCTCTTCCTCCTCCCCCTCCCCCACTACTCTGTCTACCCCTCCCTCACTTTCATTTAAACTGTCTCTCTCTCTCTCTCGCTCTCTCTCAATTCTACTCACGATTTCACTGCCTACCAATACATGAAAAGCGAGGAAAAAAAATGTGATCTCATTAAAAAGCTGTTCCCTAGTGGAATAAATCGGGTTAAGGGGGGATGGGCCGTTTTTCTGGCCCCCCCTTCTCCCTCGTGCTTAGCACCATTAGTTTTCAGATTTTTAGAAGTTCGGCCCATTACTTTGGCGATTTTACGACCTTTCGTCCCATTTCTTTGTCAATATTAAGACTTTTCGTGTCATTTAGGTGTCGATTTTTTCCTGGCGAGCGATAACGAGCCTGTAATTTAAGACAAGGACGGGACATTTTTCTATCGAAAAATGTACAAATGTATCTTGAAGGAGGGTCTGGGGGTGGGTGGGGTTAGATTGACAAAGGTCTGGGGAGGAAACTAATAAATAATAATAATACAAACATACATAAAAGAGCAAATATACACGCCCCTCTCCCCTTAATATACACGCCCCTCTCCCCTTAATATACACGCCCCTCTCCCCTTAATATACACGCCCCTCTCCCCTTAATATACACGCCCCTCTCCCCTTAATATACACGCCCCTCTCCCCTTAATATACACGCCCCTCTCCCCTTAATATACACGCCCCCTCTCCCCTTAATATACACGCCCATCTCCCCTTAATATACACGCCCATCTCCCCTTAATATACACGCCCCTCTCCCCTTAATATACACGCCCCTCTCCCCTTAATATACACGCCCCTCTCCCCTTAAGGGTTCTGATCTCTGGTTAGGCATACATGGAGGCTGGCTGGCTGGTTGGTGGGATCTATAGTTTGTTTAGGCTGTGGTGTTCGTTTGGTGTAATTATTGGCAGCGGCCAGTTTAATCATTATAACTATATATACTGTACAGTATAATTATACTGTACAGTATAATTATACTGTACAGTATAATTATACTGTACAGTATAATTATCAAACTGATGGTAAAGTAAAAACAAAACAAAAAATCCGCGATATCCACTTCAAAAATGTTATGCCCACTTTATACACAAGGGGATTAATGTTGTGTATGTGCGTTATGAGGTTGTAGGCACTCATATGTTTATACACAAGGGGATTAATGTTGTGTATGTGCGTTATGAGGTTGTAGGCACTCATATGTTTATACACAAGGGGATTAATGTTGAGTATGTGCGTTATGAGGTTGTAGGCACTCATATGTTTATACACAAGGGGATTAATGTTGTGTATGTGCGTTATGAGGTTGTAGGCACTCATATGTTTATACACAAGGGGATTAATGTTGTGTATGTGCGTTATGAGGTTGTAGGCACTCATATGTTTATACACAAGGGGATTAATGTTGTGTATGTGCGTTATGAGGTTGTAGGCACTCATGTTTAAGGGGACAGTGGTTATTTTTGGGGTCAATTTATTTGTTTATTATTATATTGTTTTAGTTTCTTCCCTAGACCTCCATCAAACTTTAAAAAACATCCATTAGATCCCCTTCGATATTAATCTGTACATTTTTCGGTAGAAAAATGTCACAGCCGAAGGCCGGTTCCTCCACAATTACAGACTCGCTATCGCTCGCCTGGAAAAAATCGACACCTAAAGGGCACGGAAGGTCTTAAAATCGACAAACTAATGGGGCAAACATCTCAAAATCTCAATACTAATGGGGATAAGCATGAGGAAGAAAGGGGACCAGAAAAACGGCCCATCTCCCCTTGAGATGTTTAGTGTATATAGAGCTCCCACAAACAAATAATTTCTTATTGTATATAATAATATGTATGCAATTTGACAGAAAAAGTGTATCATTATTCTTATTTTATCTTAAATACCAAAAATACTAAGCCGGATATATATATAATAAGTATGTTTAAATACGAAATAGAAGATTTATACAAAACCGTGCATAGTATTCTAGTAGGAGTTATCTTATCGAAATAACGTAAACTAAACATTTGACCTGATATCATTCACGTTAAGGGTTGTGGAAATATTGTGAACTGTGTGTTTGTGTTTGTGTGAGAGTTACCAGGAATGTATAGTATTTCAGAGACCTTGCGGTCCATTCCGAGGAGATACTGGGAGTGGAAGGAGAGAAACTGTTTAATGCACTACACTCTTTACTTTTCACCATCTTTCCATACCTCCTTCCATCCACCTTTTCATCCCTCCTTCCTATCCCTCCTTCCTCCCTCCCTCCTTCCATCCCTCCTTTCGGCCCTCCCTCCCTAATCGGACCCTACTTTTCATCCATCTTTCATTCCCTCCTTCCTTCCTCCCACCCTACTTTGATCCATCGTTCCATCAATCTATCCCTCTTTCCCTTCCATCCATCCATCCCTCTTTCCCTTCCATCCATCCATCCCTCTTTCCCTTCCATCCATCCAGCCCTCTTTTCCTTCTATCCATCCATCCCTCCATCACTCTTTCCCTTCCATCCATCCATCCATCCATCCCTCTTTCTCTGCCACCCATCAACCGGTATCCCTCTTTTCCTTCCATCCATCCATCCCTCTTTTCCTCCCATCCATCCATCCTCTTTTCCTTCCATCCATCCATCCCTCTTTTCCTTCCATCCATCCATCCATCCATCCCTCTTTCCCTTCCATCCATCCATCCCTCTTTTCCTTCCATCCATCCATCCCTCTTTTCCTTCCATCCATCTATCCCTCCATCCCTCTTTCCCTTCCATCCATCCCTCTTTCCCTGCCACCCATCTACCGGTATCCCTCTTTTCCATCCATCCATCCATCCCTCTTTTCCTTCCATCCATCCATCACTCTTTTCCGTCCATCTATCCATCCATCCCTCTTTCCCTGCCACCCATCTACCGGTATCCCTCTTTTCCATCCATCCATCCATCCCTCTTTTCCATCCATCCATCCATCCCTCTTTTCCGTCCATCCATCCATCCCTCTTTTCCTTCCATCCATCCATCCCTCTTTTCCGTCCATCCATCCATCCCTCTTTTCCGTCCATCCATCCATCCCTCTTTTCCGTCCATCCATCCCTCTTTTCCTTTCATCCATCCATCCCTCTTTTCCGTCCAGCCATCCATCCATCCCTCTTTTCCGTCCATCCATTCTTCCACCCCTCTTTTCCTTCCATCCATCCATCCCTCTTTTCCTTCCATCCATCCATCACTCTTTTCCTTCCATCCATCCATCCCTCTTTTCCTTCCATCCATCCATCCCTCTATTCCGTCCATCCATCCATCCATCTTTTCCGTCCATCAATCCATCCCTCCTTTCCTTCCTTCCATCCATATATGTTTTCCGTCCATCCATCCATCCCTCTTTTCCTTCCATCCATCCATCCCTCTTTTCCGTCCATCCATCCATCCCTCTTTTCCATCCATCCATCCATCCATCCATCCATCCCTCTTTTCCTTCCTTCCATCCATCCCTTTTTTCCTTCCATCCATCCATCCATCCATCTATCCCTCTTTTCCATCCATCCATCCATCCCTCTTTTTCGTCCATCCATCCATCTCTCTTTTCCGTCCATCCATCAATCCCTCTTTTCCTTCCATCCATGCATCATTCTTTTCCTTCCATCCATCCATCCCTCTTTTCCGTCCATCCATCCATCCATCCCTCTTTTCTGTCCATCCATCCATCACTCTTTTCCGTCCATCCATCTATCCCTCTTTTCCTTCCATCCATCCATCTAACCCTCTTTTCCTTCCATCCATCCCTCTTTCCTTCCATCCATCCATCCCTCTTTCCCTTCCTTCCATCCATCCATCTATCCCTCTTTTCCTTCCATCCATCATTCTTTCCCATCCATCCATCCATCCCTCTTTCCCTTCCTTCCATCCATCCATCCATCCATCACTTTTTCCCATCCATCCATCCATCCCTCTTTTTCTTCCATCCATCTATCCCTCTTTTCCTTCCATCCATCCATCCATCACTCTTTCCCTTCCATCCATCCCTCTTTCCCTGCCACCCATCTACCGGTATCCCTCTTTTCCTTCCATCCATCCATCCCTCTTTTCCTTCCATCCATCCATCACTCTTTTCCATCCATCCATCTTTTCCTTCCATCCATCCATCACTCTTTTCCATCCATCCATCCATCCCTCTTTTCCGTCCATCCATCCATCCCTCTTTTCCGTCCATCCATCCATCCCTCTTTTCCATCCATCCATCCATCACTCTTTTCCTTCCATCCATCCATCACTCTTTTCCTTCCATCCATCCATCCATCCATCACTCTTTTCCGTCCATCCATCCATCCCTCTTTCCCTGCCACCCATCTACCGGTATCCCTCTTTTCCTTCCATCCATCCATCCCTCTTTCCCTTCCATCCATCCATCCCACTTTCCCTGCCACCCATCTACCGGTATCCCTCTTTTTCTTCCATCCATCCATCCCTCTTTCCCTTCCATCCATCCATCCCTCCATCCCTTCCATCCATCCATCCATCCCTCCCTCTTTCCCTGCCACCCATCTACCGGTATCCCTCTTTTCCTTCCATCCATCCATCCCTCTTTTCCTTCCATCCATCCATCCCTCCATCCCTCTTTCCCTTCCATCCATCCATCCCTCTTTTCCTTCCATCCATCCATCCCTCTTTTCCTTCCATCCATCCATCCCTCTTTTCCTTCCATCTATCCATCACTCTTTTCCATCCATCCCTCTTTTCCGTCCATCCATCCCTCCCTCTTTTCCTTCCATCCATCCATCACTCTTGTCCTTCCATCCATCCATCACTCTTTTCCTTCCATCCATCCATCACTCTTTTCCTTCCATCTATCCATCCCTCTTTTCCGTCCATCCATCCATCCCTCTTTTCCATCCATCCATCCATCACTCTTTTCCTTCCATCCATCCATCACTCTTTTCCTACCATCCATCCATCACTCTTTTCCTTCCATCCATCCATCCCTCTTTTCCGTCCATCCATCCATCACTCTTTTCCTTCCATCCATCCATCACTCTTTTCCTTCCATCCATCCACCCCTCTTTTCCTTCCATCCATCCATCCCTCTTTTCCGTCCATCCATCCATCACTCTTTTCCTTCCATCCATCCATCACTCTTTTCCTTCTATCCATCCATCCCTCTTTTCCTTCCATCCATCCATCCCTCTTTTCCTTCCATCCATCCACCACTCTTTTCCATCCATCCATCCATCCCTCTTTTCCGTCCATCCATCCATCCCTCTTTTCCGTCCATCGATCCATCCCTCTTTTCCTTCCATCCATCCATCACTCTTTTCCTTCCATCCATCCATCACTCTTTTCCTTCCATCCAACCATCACTCTTTTCCTTCCATCCATCCATCACTCTTTTCCATCCATCCATCCATCCCTCTTTTCCGTCCATCCATCCATCCCTCTTTCCCTGCCACCCATCTACCGGTATCCCTCTTTTCCTTCCATCCATCCATCCCTCTTTCCCTTCCATCCATCCATCCCTCTTTCCCTGCCACCCATCTACCTGTATCCCTCTTTTCCTTCCATCCATCCATCCCTCTTTTCCTTCCATCCATCCATCCATCTTTCTTTCCCTTCCATCCATCCATCCCTCTTTTCCATCTATCCATCCATCCCTCTTTTTCATCTATCCATCCATCCCTCTTTTCCTTCCTTCCATCCATCCCTCTTTTCCATCTATCCATCCACCCCTCTTTTCCATCTATCCATCCATCCCTCTTTTCCGTCCATCCATCCATCCCTCTTTTCCTTCCATCCATCCATCCCTCTTTTCCATCTATCCATCCATCCCTCTTTTCCGTCCATCCATCCCTCTTTTCCTTCCATCCATCCATCCATCTTTCTTTCCCTTCCATCCATCCATCCCTCTTTTCCATCTATCCATCCATCCCTCTTTTCCATCTATCCATCCATCCCTCTTTTCCTTCCATCCATCTATCCCTCTTTTCCATCTATCCATCCATCCCTCTTTTCCATCTATCCATCCATCCCTCTTTTCCGTCCATCCATCCATCCCTCTTTTCCTTCCATCCATCCATCCCTCTTTTCCATCTATCCATCCATCCCTCTTTTCCGTCCATCCATCCATCCCTCTTTTCCTTCCATCCATCCATCCCTCTTTTCCATCTATCCATCCATCCCTCTTTTCTGTCCATCCATCCATCCCTCTTTTCATTCCATCCATCCATCCATCCCTCTTTTCCTTCCATCCACCCATCCCTCTTTTCCTTCCATCCACCCATCACTCTTTTCCTACCATCCAGCCATCCATCCACCCATCCCTCTTTTGCTTCCAGCCACCTTCCTCACTCATCAATAATTACAACACTCGCTAAACAGCAATAACAAACAACCATCACAGCCGCCACAGCAGACAACAACAGCATTTCAATCACAAATTCAACTCCCCAACCAATCACTGTCTGCTGTAAATGCTGAGCCGTTGTAGTTAATCAATTAATGTGTGTGTCTGTAAGGGCGAGAGTCTGGCTGGGAAGGTAAGGGAGGATCGACTTTATAGCGTCTGAACCGGACAGCGGGCGGGCGGGCGGGTGTACACACATATGAGGTGGAATGGATTGGTTTGCATATTCTAGGGAATTGCATGCACATATATATGGAAGGGAGAGATGCCATGGCTGTGGTTACATGAAAACACACACACACACACATGCACACACATGCACGGATGAGTTATAATTTAGTATTGTCAGCCATATTCCTAAACCTGTTCAAGACAACGAACCTATTATCTGCTGTACAATCACGCTAATAAGTGATGACTCAGCACCAAGTATGTTTTC
This sequence comes from Paralithodes platypus, assembly GCA_032716605.1. Taxonomy (NCBI): domain Eukaryota; kingdom Metazoa; phylum Arthropoda; class Malacostraca; order Decapoda; family Lithodidae; genus Paralithodes; species Paralithodes platypus. Next base: position 20,991,170 of record CM064569.1, read on the forward strand.
TTCAATAATTACTATCAGCAGGATCTAAACTTCATTTCTTCATATCGAGTGAAATATGCAAACATGTTCTTACACTTACCCACCCTATTCAACATCTGACAGACATTAATACAGCACAGAGCAAGCCAAACGTAATGACAGCTGGGACATGACTTATTAGTGCGGCCGTACATATTATTGCCTCTGTCACTCACTTGGTCTCTGTGGCTCCCTATCATTAAGGGGAGGCAGTTGGTTTTTCGAGTCCTCCTCCTCCCTCATGTTTAGCCTGATTAGTTATGAAATTTCAAGACATTTGCCTCATTATCTAGCCGAGAAGCAAGAGAGAGTCGAAAGATGGAGGGAGTACCTCATGAGTAGCTAAATGTAAGGAATGGAGAGCCAGCAAACATAGTTGGATATGGCATGGGAGGGAGAAGAAGAGAAGTAGTGGAGGAGGAGGTGGGGATCAGGAGGTCAGAAGTGTGGGAAGCCATGAAAAGAGTGAAGTTGGGGAAAGCACCAGGAACAGATGGAGTGTGTGGGGAAATGCTGAGGTATGGTGGTGAGATCGTGATCGAATGGGTATGAAAAATGTGCAAACTAGCATGGGAGAAGGGGAGTGCACCCGATGACTGGAAGACTGGCATAATAGTCCCCCTATATAAGGTCAAAGGGGAAAGAGGAGTGTATGGTAACCACCGAGGAATATGTCTTCTAAGCGTAGTAGGGAAGGTATACAGTAGGGTAGTGATTGAGAGAGTGAGAGTGAGAACGGAGAAATGGATAGGTGACGAGCAGGGAGGTTTTAGGAAGGGAAGAGGATGTGTAGATCAGATTTTTACCCTGAATTGTGTTGAGGAGAGATATCTGGAGAAGAAACAAAAGGTGTATGTTGCCATTATGGACTTGGAGAAGGCCTATGACAGAGTGGATAGAGAAGGTTTGTGGAAAGTACTTAGAATATACGGAGTAGATGGCAAGTTGCTGAAAGCAGTGAAGAGCATGTATGAGGGTGCAAAGGCGGCACTACATGTGGAGAGTGAGCAGAGCGAGTTCTTTGACCTGAATGTTGGTTTGAAACAGGGGTGTGTGATGTCCCTGTGGTTGTTTACTGTATACAGTATATGGATAGAGTCATGAAAGAAATACTATCAAGAGCAGTGGATGTTGGTGTATCGCTGAAAAGGGAGGGAAATGAGTGGAAGCTACCTATACTGCTGTTTGCGGATGATACAGTTCTGATGAGTGATAATGAATGGGAGTTGCAGGGTCTGGTAAATGAGTTTGGAACAGTGTGCGAAAAACGGAATCTGAAGGTAAATGCGGGGAAGAGCAAGGTTATGGTCTTCGAAAGGGGTAAAGTCACAGAGTGTGAGGTGAAGCTGAACGGTCAGGCTATGGAGATCGTCAACTCTTTTAAGTATCTGGGCAGTGTGTTGAGTAAAGATGGGACTATGGATGAAGAAGTGCGGGAGAGGGTACAACAGGGGAAGAGGGTTGTAGGAATGCTGAAAGCAGTAACAAGAAATTGGGTGGTCAGTATGGAAGTGAAGAAGTCCTTGCATGACAGTGTGGTAATCCCGACACTGACTTACATAAGCGAAGCATGGACGTTTGAGAAGAGACTCAGATCGAGAGTGAGAGCAGTGGAAATTAATTACTTAAGAAGTTCGTGCAGAGTTACATGGAGGGATAGACAGACTAATGAAGAAGTAAGAAGGAGGTAGTGGAGGTGTGGAGGTAGATGTGCTGGAAAGTGTGAAAAGGAACAACTTGAGATGGTTCGGCCATATGGAACGTATGGAAAGCGAGAGAATGACTAAGAGGGTGTACGAGAGCGAGATGGAGGGACAGAGAGGGAGAGGTAGACCGAAGGAGAGGTGGAAGGATGGAGTGAGGAAGTATATGAACGAGGGCGGTGCTGGTTGGGGGGAGGGGCGTCGACTGACTGGGGACAAAGGTGCATGGGGTCAGTTCGTTCGTGGCCACCCCTTCGGGGATCACGGCGTCAGGCAATAGATCGATAGATAGATAGATTTTGGTGATTTTCAGATCTTTTGCCCCATTCCTTTGCCAATATTAAGACCTTTCGTGTCATTTTTTTTTCTTGGCGGGCGAAAGCGAGCCTGTATTTGAAGAGGAATCGGCCTTCGGCCGGGACATTTTTCTACCGAAAAATTTACACATTTATATCAAAGGAGGGTCTTGTGTTTTTTTTAAAGTTTGATAGAGGTTTAGAGATCAAACTAAACCCCCTCCTTAAACCATTGAACCGAACCAGTAAATTATGCTGCACAATACCGTCTGGGCTCCCTTAATTGTCTGGGGAATGTCCGTCACTTGGGCCGTTATCTCTCCTTTGCCTCTCCATCTCTCTTGCTACACTCAATCATTGGCATAGATTTCCCTGTTATCGTTTACTATGATCACTTTACCCCGTTCAGTACCGGTGCCATCCTTTTAAGGGGGGTCACCGGCTTTTTGTTTAAATCTTTCTCTCCTTTTCTCTCTTTCCCTGGCTTGTATCCATTCGGCCCCATTCAGCCAACTGTTTTAAGACGTTCATCCCCATCCAGGTGTCGATTTCTTCCTGGCGAGCGATAGCGAGTCAGCATTGTATGGAGAAATCCGGCTTCGCCGGAGAAATTTTTCTATCGAAAAATTTACAAATTTAGCTTACTGTCAAAACAAAAATATATATATGCTGGTTTGCTACCGCTCGCCAGAAAAATATTTACACCGGGATGGGGGTAAACGTCTTAAAACAGTAGGCTGAATGGGGCCGAATGGATACAAGCCAAAGAGGGAGGGAGAGAAAGAGAAAAAAAAGCGAGGTGGGCTCCCTCAATTGTCTCAGGGCTATCTCTCCTCCCAGTGTTACCAAATCACCTACATTCCCGCTAGATCTAAATTTACCTCCTGTGACATGAATTCTAGCGATACTCTGGAGATTTGAGCCATTTTAGAGCGATAGTTTAGAGATTGTGGCATTATTCTAGCAATGTTCTCCATTTATAGTTTAGAGATTGTGGCATTATTCTAGCAATGTTCTCCATTTATAGTTTAAAGATTGTGGCATTATTCTAGCAATGTTCTCCATTTATAGTTTAGAGATTGTGGCATTATTCTAGCAATGTTCTCCATTTATAGTTTAGAGATTGTGGCATTATTCTAGCAATGTTCTCCATTTATAGTTTAGAGATTGTGGCATTATTCTAGTAATATTCTCCATTTATAGTTTAGAGATTGTGGCATTATTCTAGCAATGTTCTCCATTTATAGTTTAGAGATTGTGGCATTATTCTAGCAATGTTCTCCATTTATAGTTTAGAGATTGTGGCATTATTCTAGCAATGTTCTCCATTTATAGTTTAGAGATTGTGGCATTATTCTAGCAATGTTCTCCATTTATAGTTTAGAGATTGTGGCATGTTACGTCCTGGGATATATAAACACTGGGCTCTTTCTATTGGACTAGGTATGCGGCAACAAGCAACAACGGAAAACGCTAGATCCAACCCTTATCTATAAACCCAGGCAACAAACCACCCTAAACCGTCAAGAGTCCTGCCTGGACAACGAGGTATCCTATGACTCGGTTACAGGGTGCACGCACTATAGACTGCTGATAGTCAAGCAGGCTATATAAAAGATCACACAATTAAGTTGACTTAAAGCTTCAAGGAAAAGATAGATGACGGAATTAAATTGCAGAAACAATTTAATAACAAACTAGAAGAAAGTACATTTAACGTTACGTTAATTAATACAACTAATCACCCCTGCGTGAAAGAAGGTGAAAGCAAACAGTCCTCAAAACATCGTACAGGTAGACAAGATGCGGGTTTCTAAACTACATGTGGCTACTGTAGGATCTGATGCTTAGCAAAGAAAGTACGTTACGGATTTAGAGAACTCTAACTCGTAAGCATGAATAAATACTAGTGATAGGCCATACAGTGTATAATGGCATAGGTATAATTAAATAAAGGCAGCAACTCGCAACATAACCACATACAGGTGTGCTTCTCACTCTTAGTCAGGCAAGCCTGCTCGGACAGAGTCTCTAAGCCCCACCCCGACTCACAATGCTCACAAAAACGGTAAACTGTGACACAATAACAAGCATACAGAAATAATAAACCCCTAGCTGTTAATCTGCCAGGTGGCAGAGGTCTAGCTGGAAGGATATAGGCTTCGGATACCCGGGCTGAGCCACCTGCTCTAGCCTAGGGACGTTCCCAAGTCTGTGCGCCAAATTACTCTAATTGAAAGGGTGCTCTCTTGAGAGACTCAGATCGCAAGTATCTGACTCTCTCCTGGCGACCCTAAAACAAAAGCAAGACGTGCTAGCGCAGTGCTGAGTGGACTAGGCAAGGGCCCTCACACAACACAACACTAGACACACAGTGACACAGACAAGAAAATGCCCCCAGACTCCCACAGGTATCCTAGTAAAGTCATGCGGGTCCACAGGACTCGCACCAGCAGACTTTATTTAAAGGATCGCAAAAAGCCTCCCCTCCGGTCTAGCCCCTGCTACCCTGACACAAGAACACACTAGCAAGCATGAAACCACCAAATATGAGACAACAAAAAAGCTTCCTAGGTCTCATTAACAATTACTTCTCTGGATAAGGCCCAAAATCCTATCTAGTTATCTGAGAGCTCGTCGTTAATACAATAATAGATATAAGGTCTATCAAGGGGATGGGATAATTAAATAGATTGGTGAAGTAGTGGAAGGAAGGTATACAAAGTAAGAGAGAAAGTTTCTAAGTGGGGTTGAGAGGGATAGATATCAAGGGGGTCCGAAGGGTACGACAGTGAGGTGAGCTCTGAGTCTTGAATCTGTCTGGACCCCGCCCTAGGCATGCAGAATACATCCCATGCTTGGCAACACTCAACACAGTTGCCGGGTCAAAATCCTCTACCCCGTGCGTGAGTCGAAACTAAGCCTAACGTTGCAATCAAATGCATATGGCAACGCTTCAGGCTCGTCCCAAGCTGGCAAGCGAAGCAACGTCCCAAGCCGGTCTCTCTCTCCCGCTCGTCTCCTCCCGCCCTCACTAGACTTACATCTTATATATTATAATGAAACAATCAACTATCGAGAATAAAATATACTAAGATGCGTTGGTTAAGAATAAGGGCAGCTACAAGCTGTGAAACAACATAAGAATATCCCAGACATTAGTTACGTTGTCGTAGGATATATACTAAGGAAAAGCCTGCCGGCCGGCTGCCGCCAGCCGGTTTCTAAATGGCTGGGCAGCCGACGCGCGCGCATGCCCGCACGTGGCTACTATGCAGAAGCGTCACAGGCATTATTCTAGCAATATTCTCCATTTATAGTTTAGAGATTGTGGCATTATTCTAGCAATGTTCTCCATTTATAGTTTAGAGATTGTGGCATTATTCTAGCAATGTTCTCCATTTATTTACTATCTAGCCGACTTGATTTGGGGGAGGCACTCGCTACAAGCAATTCTGCCTTTTGTCTCCCTCACTCACATAGAAAAAAAAATCCTGTCACCTCTTGTTCACTATCTCTTATGACACTCAATCATGGACATCGATTTCCTTTCTATCTCTTAAGGTGAGGCTGATGGACTGTTGAGGTTAAGGGGAGAGGTGTCGTTTATCTGGTCCCCCTTCTCCCTCGTGTTTTGTTTTTAGATTATAAAACGTTTGGCCCATTAGTTTGGTGATTTTAACACATTTTTCCCCATTTCGTTGTCAATTTTAAGACCTTTCGTGCCATTTTGGTGTCGACTATTTCCTGGCGAGCGATAAAGGCCTAACATTTTAAGAGGAAGCGGCCTTCGGCCGGGACATTGTTCTACCGAAAAATGTACTAATTTATCTTGAAGGGTGGTCTAGGGGGTATTTTTTCTAAGCTTGATGGAGGTCTAGCGAGAAAACTAAGAAATGAAGGAATACATAAATTAATAGACCAAAAAAAAAAAAAAAAAAATGGTCCGTCTCCCCAAGCTATATTATGAACTACTGGGATGAAATACTTGTCAAAACCGGTACTTTCCTTTGTACTATAATTATATTATTCGGTTCAACATAACTATTTTTACTTAACGCGAAATAATTGTGCTACTACATTTGTTGAATATCAGTAAATTTGATTTCTTCCTCGGCCATTCACAGATTCAGCAGCTCTCTCATCCCTCCACTCGTTGCTAAGTTAAATAGGAAGCCACTGAATCCCCCTCTCCTCCCCCCCCCCTACTCCCCTCTTTCTCCCCCTCCGGCCCCTCAACTTTAACTTGCCACCTTTAAAATTGCGGCCCCTTCAAAAATGTTCGGGGATCGATATATTTTTCCATGGCGCTAATTATGGTATTAATAGTAAATGACTGAGATCTTGTTGGTGGGAGTTTAGTATTTTATTGTAGTTGATGATGTATGGCATACCTAAATATATATATATATATAGTAGAGCAAATCATAACAAAATAACGGGAAGTAGAAATATATCTGATGATTAAGTGCTAAGAGGAAAAAAACACTAATAATATAATTTCATTATATGTAATTACTGTTATCAAATTTAAATAGGATTCTTTATAAGTTTAATGAGCGTGAACATTTGTAGATGTATCGTATTCAATATATAGCAAATGCCTCACCCATTATGAACACTCGATCGCTATTTTCGAAGTGCAAATATTAGGTAAATATTTAATGAGAAGAACTCTAGGAAAGAAAGTGGTGAAATCTGTCGCAATTTATCTTCTAACTTCCACAGATCCCTTATAAGCTTGATCTCTTTAGCTATCTTTTGCCTGACGCCGTGATCCCCGAAGGGGTGGCCACGAACGAAACGCTCCCATGGACCTCTGTCCCCAGTCAGTCGACGCCCCTCCTCCTAACCAACACCGCCTTCATCCATATACTTCTTCACTCCATCCTTCCACCTCTCTTTTGGTTTACCTCTCCCTCTCTGTCCTTCCACCTCGCTCTCGTACACCCTCTTATTCATTATCTTGCTTGCCATACGTTCCATATGGCCGAAACATCTCAAGGTGTTCCTTTTCACACTTTCCAGCACATCTACCTCCATACCACACCTCCTTCTTACTTCTTGATACAAATGTCTATCTATTGCCTGACGCCGTGATCCCCGAAGGGGTGGCCACGAACGAAACGCCCCCATGGACCTCTGTCCCCAGTCAGTCGACGCCCCTCTTCCCAACCAGCACCGCCTTCATCCATATACTTCTTCACTCCATCCTTCCACCTCTCTTTTGGTTTACCTCTCCCTCTCTGTCCTTCCACCTCGCTCTTGTACACCCTCTTATTCATTATCTTGCTTGCCATACGTTCCATATGGCCGAACCATCTCAAGGTGTTCCTTTTCACACTTTCCAGCACATCTACCTCCATACCACACCTCCTTCTTACTTCTTGATACAAAATTAATGTCTAAATATAAACATTAAAATATAACATGAAAGTACCGGTATGCGTCATGGTGTATTAATAATATAATAATATAATATAATAAATAAGAATAGGTTTATTCCTAAGGGGGGGATGGGCTTCTTAATTTATGATTTTTTAGATTTGTATTATTTTATTTATTTTCCTCCCAATACCTCCAACAAGGTTACAAAATACCCCCTAGAACCCCCTTCAAGATAAATTTGTGCATTTTTCGGTAGAAAAATGTCCCAGCCGAATGCTGGTTCCTCTTAATATTACAGGCTCGCTTTCGCTCGCCAGGATAAAATCGACACCTAAATGGCACGAAAGGTCTTAACATTGACAACGAAATGTGGTGAAAGGTGTTCAAATCGTCAAACTAATGGGCCGAACGTCTTATAATATCAAAACTAATGGGGCTAAACATGAGGAAGAAGGGGGACCAGAAAAACGACCCATCTCCCCTTAAACAATTCTTTCCCTTCGCAGCGCCTGATACCGAACGAATATTGTGGGAATGAGCGTTGTTTATAGAGAATAGATGGATTAGCATGCCTATTTCTAAAGGTATCGTAATTTTTCATGTTATTTCGTCCATTATCCCCTTCTGTACCTGCGACGTCCTCTTAACTCTATTGTTGCTCCTAGTAGACGATTATATTCAGTCTCCATCAATTGCCCACCTGCGAGTTTCAGGCTATAAGGAAGTTTGAGCTGTAGACAACGGTATTTAACAGAATGTACAGCTAAAATACAGTCGTAGTAAATTTATAAATACGTAAAGCCCAATTCAACATGCCATTTACCCATCAGAAACGTACATTATGCTTGCATTTCTGTTGAATATCGATGGCCACAGCTCCAACTTCCTTATAGCCTGAAACTCGCAAGTGGTCAATTAACCTCTGAAGTGCGCATGGGGGTAATTGCAAACGTCCCCCTGTGCTGACGTATTTGAGGTGTTTCCGTCACTAAAATATTCATTGTGCCATTAATAGCATTAATACTTATCCATATGCGCCTATTATGGGTTGATTATAAAGGTATTAACCTGAAACAACAATAAAACGAGTGAAAACAGCGTTTGGATGGTCAAAATCGGAGATATAGCCCGCGAGTTGTATAATGTATGGGTGAGGCAATCTGCTTTCCCGCCAATTTCCCCCAAGGCCACTGAGACACAGTCGATCGATACTCTCTCTCTCTCTCTTGCACTCGCTTGCTATCAGTGATGACCACACCCTCCAATCGGATTTCTAATGTTAGCACGAAAATATACCTCAGAATAAGGGAATAACAGGGAAAATAGGTGATAACTGAAGGAGAGGAGGAAAGTGGGGAAGGAGGGGAGGTAGAGGACTGAGATTTTGCATGGCCCAGGGGCCAAAAATAACAAAAAAACAAATTTTTTTTTTTTTTTTTTCGATGTCAAAAGTTGATTTTTTTTTTCTCTGACTCTTAAGAGTCTCCCCGCAGTGCGCCGGGGGAACTCTTAAGAGTCTCCCCGCAGCTCCCGGGTTAACAGGCTTCAACCTATCTAACTTGACCCTTTCGACTAAAACAGATCATTCTTAAACTGCACAATTTTGTTTAAACATAGCTACAATAAAATATAGAGACTGTCGCCTGTACAGAAGGGGTTAACCCATTCAGTGACGGTGACGTCCTTTTAAGGGGAGGCAGACCGTTTGTTTGGTCTATTAATTCATTTATTCATATATATTTGTTAAGTTTCCTCCCTAGACCTCCATCAAGCTTAGAAAAACACCCCCTAGATCCCCCTTAAAGATAAATTTGTAAATTTTTCGGTAGAAACATTTCCCGGCCGAAGACCAATTTCTCTTAAATTTGCAAGCTCGCTATCGCTCGCCAGGAAATAATTGACACCTAAATGGCACGAAAAGTATTAAAATTGACAACGAGATGGAGCGAAAGGTGTTAAAATCGCCAAACTAATGTGCCGAAGGTCTTATAATCTCAAAACTAGTGGGGCTAAACATTAGGGAGAAGGGGGTCCAGAAAAATGGTCTGCCTCCCCTTAACGTTCTTCTGGTTACTATTAGACGATGTTATTCAGTTTCAAAAGGACCTCTAGCTATTAAAGGACCTCTAGCTATTAAAGGACCTCTAGCTATTAAAGGACCTCTAGCTATTAAAGGACCTCTAGCTATTAAAGGACCTCTAGCTATTAAAGGACCTCTAGCTATTAAAGGACCTCTAGCTATTAAAGGACCTCTAGCTATTAAAGGACCTCTAGCTATTAAAGGACCTCTAGCTATTAAAGGACCTCTAGCTATAAAAGGACCTCTAGCTATTAAAGGACCTCTAGCTATTAAAGGACCTCTAGCTATTAAAGGACCTCTAGCTATTAAAGGACCTCTAGCTATTAAAGGACCTCTAGCTATTAAAGGACCTCTAGCTATTAAAGGACCTCTAGCTATTAAAGGACCTCTAGCTATTAAAGGACCTCTAGCTATTAAAGGACCTCTAGCTATTAAAGGACCTCTAGCTATTAAAGGACCTCTAGCTATTAAAGGTCTTCTAGCTATTAAAGGACCTCTAGCTATTAAAGGACCTCTAGCTATTAAAGGACCTCTAGCTATAAAGGACCTCTAGCTATTAAAGGTCTTCTAGCTATTAAAGGACCTCTAGCTATTAAAGGACCTCTAGCTATTAAAGGACCTCTAGCTATTAAAGGACCTCTAGCTATTAAAGGTCTTCTAGCTATTAAAGGACCTCTAGCTATTAAAGGACCTCTAGCTATTAAAGGACCTCTAGCTATTAAAGGACCTCTAGCTATTAAAGGACCTCTAGCTATTAAAGGACCTCTAGCTATTAAAGGACCTCTAGCTATTAAAGGACCTCTAGCTATTAAAGGACCTCTAGCTATTAAAGGACCTCTAGCTATTAAAGGTCTTCTAGCTATTAAAGGACCTCTAGCTATTAAAGGACCTCTAGCTATTAAAGGACCTCTAGCTATTAAAGGACCTCTAGCTATTAAAGGACCTCTAGCTATTAAAGGACCTCTAGCTATTAAAGGACCTCTAGCTATTAAAGGTCCTCTAGCTATTAAAGGACCTCTAGCTATTAAAGGACCTCTAGCTATTAAAGGACCTCTATCTATTAAAGGACCTCTAGCTATTAAAAGGCTTGCAACTATCTCGCTTAACCATTTTGACTACCACCGATCCTTCTTAAACTGCACAAAATCCTCTCAATATAGCTAGAAGAAAGTGTAATATACGTTGTCGGTATAGAAGGGGTTAACGGTGGTAGGAAGGGAAGGAATTGTTTAAGGGGGTTGTACTCGCTTTTGTTGGACCACCTTCTCCCTCATGTTTAGCATATTAGTGTTGAGGTTTTAAGATTGTCGTGCCGTTAGTTTGTCGATTTTAACACCTTTAGTTCCATTTCGTTGTCAATTTTAAGACCTATCGTACCATTTAGGAGTTGATTTTATCCTGGCGAGCGAAAGCCAGCCTGAAATTATAAGAGGAATCGGCCTTCGGCCGGGAAATTTTTCTACCGAAAAATGTACAAATTTATCTATCTAGGGGGTGTTTTTCTATGTTTGAGGGAGGTCTAGCGAGGAAACTAAAAAATAGATGAATACATGAATTTATAGACCAAAAAAACAGCCACTACCCCCTTAAGAATACGAGCGTTAGTCCTGAACACAGACACAAGAATATTGATATATAGTAGGGTCAGTCCTAATGATTGGTTCAACAGGTAATATCCCAAACCTCTCACCTGTCACGTACTGGAGGGTGGGGTCAGCCTTTATCTCTCTCACACTCTCACACTCTCTCTCTCTCTAACGCACACTCACACACACACTCACTCACTCACTCTCATTCTCTCTCTCTCTCTCACTTCCAACTTTTTCAATTGCCGGAGGGTGGGGCCTTCTTCTTTTCTATCCTTTCCTTCAACTTTCCTTTTCTGTCGGGTATGCCATCTCTACTAGAATTAAGTCCTGACCACCTCGTTTGGAACCTAATGTTTGTGTGGCCAGTGTATCTATGTACATTTATGTAAATCTTACATTAATAGATATAGTACGGTATTTATCTAGATATACTGTCTAGACTCTAGAAGCATTAAAACCATAGACATTATCGTGTAGTATCAACGACCATAACTTAATAATGGAATAAGTAGTAGCTAATGTAATTACACTTTGAGTTGAAAATAATCTAATATACCTGTATACCTATATATCTACAGTAATAATCTAATATACCTGTATATCTATATATCTACAGTAATAATCTAATATACCTGTATACCTATCTATCTACAGTATATGCTCAGGCCCAATCCACACTTTTCCTATTTTTTTTATTGTATTTTCCTCTTTTTTTTTTTTTTTTTTTTTTTTTTTTTTTTATATACCGGTACTCATTAATTGCTGGTTTCAAAAGCATGTTGCTTCCTTGTTTCTAATTTATTTTATTTTATATATTATATATTTTTGTATAGGCCTAAATTTATCTTCACGTTTATTCAAATATTTATACGGTAAATCATTATTTTCCATGCTCTGTCAGGAAATGGATAAATATCGACTCTTTTGACGGAGTATCCTAAATCTATCTTGGGATGATGTACGTATGTTGATAGATGGTATCTTAAGAGGAGGCAGTTGGTTTTTTGAGTCCTCCTTTTCCCTCATGTTTAGCCCTATAAGTTATGAGATTTTAAGACATGCTCCCCATGGGTCGTCTCCTACACGAAAGCAGTCCGCAGCCATGGATAAAAAACGCCATTCGAGAAGAAGCAGCAGTGACATAAATCATCTAATGCCAAGCAAAAAACAGAGGCAACCGAGGACCACCAGCGATAAGGACCGAAGACAGCGAGGACCGAGGACAGCCATGAACATACATGTAGATCCGACAAGAACCAAACATATTATTAAAGAGCGTTCCGTGAGTTCTAAAATAACAAATTTAAAGGTTTTCTATGCAAACGCTCGTAGCATACGCAATACATTTTCAGATTTAGAGGAGCTAGTGTTTACAGAAAATTATGATGTGATTGGCATAACAGAATCTTGGCTCAATACAGAAGATAGAGACTTTTTAGCAGAGTATTCACTTCCCGGTTATGTAATGTTTGAGAAAAGCCGAACAAATCGAAATGGAGGTGGCGTTTTACTTTATATCAAAGAAAGTCTTAACCCTACCCTCTTGTCAAAACCTCAAATTGTGAACGTCGACACATCTTTTGTGCTAATAAAGAATAATAAAGGTACAAAAATAATACTTGCGTTAATATACAGACCTCCAGCTCAATCAGTGCAAACTGACCGAGAAATTTACGAACAAATTGCAGATGTAAGTAACTCACAAGATACCGTAATTTTTGGCGACTTTAATTTACCTGTGACCAAGTGGGGCGATACTCTTACTTCACACTCCGGACATGACTTGTATACGAACTTGCAAGAGAGTTCGCTTTATCAATTTGTTCGAACGCCGACCCGTGGTAATAACGTTCTTGACATTGTACTTGCAACAAAAGAAGAATTAATAGAGAATTTGAATGTTGGTGATGAATTCAGTAACAGCGACCATCGTGCGATAACTTTCACTTTAAAGTTTACTAGTAACGAACCAAATAGTAGCATCGAAAAAGTCCCTAATTTCAAGAAAGCAAACTTCCATAAACTTAGAGCTATGTTTAAAGAAACTGACTGGAGCTTTTTAATTAACAATATCGACATAAATACACCTTGGAAGTTATTCGAAACCACTTACCTAAAAGCAGTGCAAGACTGCATACTATCCAAAATACGGCGTCCAGGCCATAATAATAAGCCCAAATGGTGGAATAAAGATATTTCAAACTGCCTGCTTGCTAAAAAATTTGCTAATGATAGATTAAAATCCTCACAAAATGACGAAGAACGGGTGAAATTTGTAGAGCTACGACGCAAAGCCAAAAAGTTAATTAAGCAAAGTAAAAAGACCTTAGAGTTACATATTGCGAATCAAAGTAAAACAAACCCGAAAAAATTCTATAGTTATATCAGAAAGAAAAAAGTAGTTACTTCAACTGTTGGACCATTAGTCGATGAAAATGGAATACACCAAAGACGAAGTACAAATGAGTAATGCCCTCAATACCTTCTTTGCATCAGTCTTTACAACAGAAGACCTCAGTGATATCCCTACACCATCGCCGATTCAGATTGATAATTCAGATGTTCTAAGCAATATCACCGTTACAGAGAGAGAAGTATTGAATTGTTTAGATAAACTCAAGGTAAATACAACGCCTGGACCTGATACAATCTCGCCTAGAGTTCTAAATTAAGCTAAGGATGAGCTCTCCAAACCACTGACATTACTATTCAATAAATCCTTGCAGTCTTGAATATGCCTGATCTGTGGAAGCTAGCCAACATAACACCGATATTCAAAAAAGGCAGCAAAACCCTACCCAGTAACTATCGTCCAATTAGATTAACCTCAGTTTAATGTACAATGCTAGAAACGGTCATACGAGACAGACTCGTAAATCACTCAGAGGAAAAAAACATACTTAAAGATACTCAACACGGCTTTCGTAAAAAACGTGCCTGTTTAACAAACCTCTTAGACTTCTTCCACGATATCCTCAACCTCTACGATGAGAGTAAAGCTGTAGATATTATATACCTTGATTTTCAAAAGGCCTTTGACAAAGTTCCCCACAAACGTTTACTGCTAAAACTAAAAGTGCATGGAATACAAGACGGTGTGCTGAAATGGATAGAAAATTGGCTCAGCGACAGAAAGCAAAGAGTAGTCATAAACGGTAAGGCATCTAAATGGACCAATGTAAGTAGCGGGGTACCCCAGGGATTGGTATTGGGACCAATTCTCTTTCTAATTTACATCAACGACATAGATGAGGGTCTCACCTGTACAATCTCAAAATTTGCTGACGATACAAAAATTGCAAATAGCGTACTCTCAAAAGAACAAGTTGACGATATGCAACACAATCTAGATACATTGTCATGTTGGGCCCAAATTTGGCAAATGAGTTTCAATGCGGATACATGTAAAGTACTACATATCAGATACCTAAATGAGAAAGCAAACTATTCGATGAATGGCACTCAGCTTAAGAATGTAAACAGAGAAACCGATCTGGGCGTAACAATATCGAGAAACCTAAAACCGAGTCAACAATGTTCAGAAGTTGTTAAGAAGGCAAACAAAATAATTGGCTTTATAGGCAGGTCATTTGAGCATAAATCCAAAGAAGTTATCCTAACCTTTTATAATTCCTTAGTCCGCCCTCTTCTGGAACACTGCGTTCAATCCTGGTGCCCTTATTACCAAAAAAATATAAACAAGCTAGAACGAGTTCAACGTATAATTACCAAAATGATACCTAGACTAAAGAACAAACCATACGAAGAGCATCTTAGAGAATTAAATCTATTTCCTTTAACCCAGCGCAGATTAAGAGGTGACTTAATTCAAGTGTTCAAAATCATCAAAGGCATCGACAATATAAACTGTAGTAAGTACTTCACTATCGACCAATCTAATTACACGCGGGGAAACGGTTGCAAAATTATTGGTAAATCTTTTCACACGAATCTAAGAATTTCTTCTTCAATCGAGTTGTCAACTTGTGGAATGGGCTTCCCCGAGACGTTATAGACTGCATCACCGTTGATTAATTTAAACTCCGCCTAGACAAATATCTCGCATCAAACTGACTGACTGACTGACCGTTTGTAAATGATTAACTTTATTTTATCCCCCCCTCAGTTACTAACCCATCTGTCCCCTACTAACTTCCTAATCCTGCCAGGGACATTAGTTCCAGGGCAGTAATTCCCTTTCCAATGTTCCCTTACCCACTCTACACCACTGTTTGGACACTTGATCCTCAGTGTTTTGGAGGACAAGCAGCCTAGAAGGGTCACTAGATCTGTTGTTGCCTGATTTCATTTGTACTCCTTTGTACTTCCTTTGTACTCCCCCTTAGTTTTGCGATTTTCATACCTTTTGCTCCATTGCTTTGCCAATATTAACCCTTTGGCTGCGGCCTATTTTGGGCTATTTAGGGCATATTCAGGCACTCCTGAATGATAAATCAAGCATCTGCATTAAATGAAGTGTATTTTGCCAAAAACTAGGCAAGAATAGCTTCAAAATGACACCAGAACGGGCCCCGTACATGGTCTGGTTCACCCGCACTGGTGCCAGTGAAACGCGGGAAACGCACTATTATGTAATATTCGCTCACATGGCTACACTGTTGAGAGAGACAGAGAGAGGCCCGGGCGAGACACACTCAACATCAGTGAGCCGCTCAGTGCTCTGAGGGTCGGAGGTGGGCCCCTTACGCTCCCGCCCACTGACACTCAATTTTTACGGTTTTTACAGGCTTTTAAAGCCTGGAAATTGCTGTAACCTGCCAGGACGTTCCGGAACGTCACCCGTAGCGAAAGGGTTAAGACCTTTCGTGCCATTTAGGTGTCGATTTTTTTCCCTTGCGAGCGAAAGCGAGCCTGTATTTGAAGAGGATTCGGCCTTCGGCCGGGACATTTTTCTACTGAAAAATGTACAAATTTATATAGAAGGTGGGTCTTGTGGGTGTTTTTAAGTTTGATAGAGGTTTAGAGAGCAAACTAAACCCCTTCCTTAAACCATTAGGTCGAACCAGTAAATTATGCTGCACAATACCGTCTGAGCTCCCTTGACGTGTGGTGTGTAGATTGTTGAGAGAGAGAGAGAGAGAGAGAGAGAGAGAGAGAGAGAGAGAGAGAGAATTTTTGTAAGGGAAATGAAAGGGCATTTGTATTAAGCTGAAACAATTGTGGTTGCTACGAGAGTACAGAATAATGATTTATGTTAATGTTTGCTATAAATATCACACACACACACACACACACCCACCCACACAATCACCCCCCCCCCCCCCCCCCCCACACACACACACACACTACAAGTGATTTATGTGTATGATTGCTGTGAAGTGTCCTGAGGGGGTACCGTAGTGGGTTTTTTTTTGGTCTATGTATTTATGTATTTATTTATTTATGAGTTTCCTCGCTAGACCTGCATCAAGCTTAGAAAAACACCCCCTAGACCCCCTTTGAAGATAAATGTGTACATTTTTCGGTAGAGAAATGTTCCGGCCAAAGGCCGGTTCCTTCTAAAATTAGAGGCTCGTTTTCGCTCGCCAGGAAAAAATCGACACCTAAAGGTCACGAAAGGTCTTAATATCAACAAAAATATGAGGCGAAAGGTCTCAATATCGCCAAACTATAATAAACGAACGTCTTAAAACCTCAAAACTAATATGCTAAACATGAGGGAGAAGGGGGTCCACAAAAAGCGAGTAGTACCCCCTTAATACCACTCAATTAATCAGCCATCATAACGCATTTAAGGGGAGGTGGGTCGTTTTTCTGGTCGCCCTTCTCTCATGTTTAGCCCAATTAGTTTTCATATTTTATAACATAAGGTCCATTATAAGTTTGTCGATTTTAAAACCTTTCGTCCCATTTCTGTATCAATATCAAGACCTATCGTGCCATTTAGGTGTCGACTTTTTCCTGGCGAGCGAAAGCGAGCCTATACTATTAAGAGAAATCGGCCTTCGGCCGGGACATTTTTCTACTGAAAAATGTACAAATTTATCTTGAAGGTGGTCTAGGAAGTGTTTTTTTAAGCTTGATGAAGGTCTAGTGAAGGAAACTAAACACAATATATGAATATATAAATAAATAGACCCCCGCATAATAATAGACCCCCCCATAATAATAGACCCCCCCATAATAATAGACCCCCCCCATAATAATAGACCCCCCCATAATAATAGACCCCCCCATAATAATAGACCCCCCCAGAATAATAGAACCCCCCAAAATAATAGAACCCCCATAATAATAGACCCCCCCCATAATAATAGACCCCCCCATAATAATAGACCCCCCAAAATAACACCTGTCCTCTTTGGGGGATGGTTAACTTTTTGGGCGATTTTTGCATGTATTCATTATTTGTTTAGTTTCCTCCCTAGACCTCCATCAAATTAAAAAAAAACATCCATTAGATCCCCCTTCTAGATTAATTTGTAAATTTTTCGGTAGAAAAATTTCCCGGCCGAAGGCCGGTTCTTCCAACATTACAGGCTCACTATCGTTCGCCAGGGAAAAAAATCGAAACCTAAATAGCACGAAAGGTCTAAATATTGACGAAGAAATGGGGCGAAAGGTCTTAAAATCGACTAACTATTGGGGCAAACAACTTAACATCTGAAAACTAATGGGGCTAAACATGAGGGAGAAAGTGGTCCAGAAAAACGACCTATGTCTCCTTAACTCACCTTCCACTTCTCCTTCTATCCTATTACTCTTCAGTCTCATTAACCCTATCTGTACCGACGACGTGTTCTTAAGTTTAGTATACCTATATTTAGACGATTTTGTGCAGTTTAAGAAGGATCTGTGGTAGTAAAAATGGTTAAGTGAGATAGTTCGAAGCTTGTTGTTTGCTGCAGGTCCTTTTTAAACTCAATAAACTTGTGTAATAGTAACCAGAACAAAGTAATAAAAATGTCGCCGGTACAGAAGTGGTTAAGGGGAGATTTCCACTTGAAGTAGTTTTTATTTCTGAACCCCTTTCTCCCTCATAATTATCGGCGATTTTAAGAACTTTCGCCCTATTTCTGTCACTTTTAAGACCTTTCGTGTCATTTAGGTGTTGATTTTTTCCTGGCGAGCGATAAAGAGTCTGTAATTTAAGAGGAACCGGTCTTCGGCCGGGACAATTTTCTACCGAAAAATGCACAAATTTATCTTGAAGGGGGGTCTAGGGGGTGTAATTTTAAACTTGATGGAGGTCTAGGAAACAAACTAAAAACCTCCCCTTAACACTCACACCGCCACGACTCCCAGCAGTAACGTACTTATCACTAATTATTCTGGTGCAGTAGCCTCTTTATTATTAAGGGGAGATGGGTCGTTTGTCTATTCCCTGAGATGACGGGGTTGCAAGCAGCCAAGCTAGCAACATCCTCAGATGCACTCATAAACCAAGAAGAGACTCAACCAACCAGAGCCAGGATAGCTAACATAAAGGAGAGAAAAAGAACAAAGCGAAGGGCACATATCCGGACCGAGAAAGAAACAACACAGTCCATCATAATTAATCCACGTTTTCCATGGGATCAGCAAACAAAACAGTCTACCCACATATATCAACGCCCTCTACCGGGACCTACAGGAAATGCAGGGCCACTTATCGAGCATGACCTATTTCCGGGCCAATCACAAGGGCCCCTTCCGGACCAATCACAGGGTCCGGGATACGGGACAAAGGCGTACCCAACCCAGGAACCAGATTTGGATTATAATGAGGAAGAGTTTATGCTAATACCTCATCAACATCCATCGTCATATTTCAACAGATGTGACCATAAGAACCACCTCTACAGTGCAGAAAATCACCTATATCAACAATAGCTGATAAATAGAGAGTAACGAAAGCCTTGCATGCAACGTTGAAAATCAAGGAAAAGACAAATACATGCAAAACATTTATCCTGCACCCATGCAAGCTTTCTAAAATATGAGTGTAATCTTAAGAAATAAAGAATAACTATATCCATGTATTCCCATGTTAATTATATTTTTAAGGCAATTATTACCTTCACAATAATTAATAGATAAAAATCCCCATGGCCCTACTATTCCGAAATGAATTAAATTAGACTCAAATTATCATCCGAATATACCGGTAGCCTAACCGAAATATATGATCGATAGGCAAACACCAGGCAATACCTTCCACTACGGTAGCTAAGCTTTTAGTGGATATCTACCAGTGTCGGAGCTACTTCCGAATAGGGCTAGCCATTTTCCCTATAAAAAGTTCAACGAGTGTGGCGACCCAGAGGTGTGTTAGAAGAACTAGAAGTGACCGTCTCTAGCTGTGTGTGAGAGAGGCAGTTCCCTTTGGTGTCCAATCGAAGGAGGAGCTACGAGTCCTACGTCATCCAGATTCTCTCTCATGGATATTACTTCTCCTCTGCATCCATACCCTAAGTGTCTCTGTGTTACTATGTTTTGGGAATTATTGTGAAGGTAATATAAAATATGCGAGTGTTCAAATTAATATTATCATAGAGGCCTGTTTCCGGACTCTCCTTGACCTAACTTGTTCGCGTATTACAAGAAGCTAACTTCGGCCTGTGCAGTTTAATTATATATATACAGTTCGTGATTTAACCAATTTAAGTCCCCGTAATCGGTCTATATATTTTTTACTTATGTTACATACTCTATATTATCCGTAATACTTAGCGAACGCTCCCAGATTTTATTCAGTTGTGTTATTATTGATTGCGTGTCCAAGTTCGAAGTAAAGTATGTAACGAGAGCAATTTTCCTTCTTAAAACTTAATCTCAAACTCCGGACAGTGCTTCGTCCATTTTTCATATGAGATCACTTAGAATACAAAGTCGCCATTATTAAAAGTAAAAACCGGTTCCGTTGAGATTGAATTAATCTATGTTCAAGATTCCTAATCTATATTAGTTCTTGTGAATAATCCAATTCATTACGCTACCCGGTTTATGATATTCTTTCACAACCAAGTTTATGAATTCTAATTATACATTCCTGTATTCATCAACCTTTATTCAGCTATTTATAAAAAAACTACGTCGTTCTGTGTCTTGATAGTATTCTATACTTCACTAACTTGTTTTCGGGTTATTCATAGTCGATACTTCGTTCTGCGTCTATATTTTATCTTATAATTCATCAGCCCTCATTTTGGCTTCTGATGTTCTGTGTCTGATTTGATGTATAGTAGTTTGTTAATTTATTCAAACTCACTGCTCAGATAGCAATGGTTTCGCTATATTTATTCACGTGTTTCGTGAATTTGAGTTCCTCCTTGACTGTGATTCTAGCTCATTTATTTTCGTGTATCATGTGACAGATTATTCACAATTGTTCTTTTGTAGTTAAATTGCAAATTTAATTATCTTATCACCAAGAGTAAAGTCATTTTCATATCTTTTGTTACTGATTTAACGTTACACTAAATCCAGTATTTATTCAGCCTGACCGCAGTACCTTTGACCTTAACCTCTCGCGCGGCAGCTTTGACCGCCTACCTCGCCTGGCGACCTATTTGTATTTCGAGCCACGCTTACCTGTGCGTACCTGAGTAGATGATCTCAGTTACCCACATTACTTAATTATTATTCCTCTCGATATACACTTGACCCGTATATGTATTGTCATCATATATTATGTGTTTATCTTGTATAATTGTATATTTCATGTTTGATGCTTTGTAAGTGACATAATTATTCATGAAGGAGTAAAATTTAGTTAATTCTTTCCAAGTCACCTTTGATTCAACATTGGACCCATACTCTATAGTTGGGTTCCGGATGTGCCATTTCCATGTACCACTGTTTGTATAATAAAAACTAGTGTAATTACTCCGTGTGTTTATTGTGTTTGGAGCGTGATTGAGTAACCTAAAAAGATTATTATGATTGCTAGTTGTGTTCCTGTCGAGCAGGATTATTATGATTGCTAGTTGTGTTCCTGTCGAGCAGGATTATTATGATTGCTAGTTGTGTTCCTGTCGAGCAGGATTATTATTATTGCTAGTTGTGTTCCTGTCGAGCAGGATTATTATTATTGCTAGTTGTGTTCCTGTCGAGCAGGATTATTATTATTGCTAGTTGTGTTCCTGTCGAGCAGGATTTGATTCTAAGTATCCTAAACAAGGAGCTTTATAGAATTAATAATTAAGCGAGTTGGATTACGACTCATAACAGTCCCCTTTCTTACTCATGCTTATCCCCGTTAGTTTTGAAATTTTATGACGTTTGCCCCATTACTTTTTCTATTTTAAGACCTTTCGCCCAATTTCTTTGTAAATTTTAAGACCTTTCGTGCCCTTTATAGGTCTCGATTTGTTTCATGGCGAATGATAGCGAGCCTGTAATCGTGGAGGAAGCGGCCTTCAGCTGTGAAATTTGTCTACCAAAAATTTTACAAATTAATCTCAAAGGGGGATATAATGGATGTTTTTTTAAAGTTTGATGGAGGTCTAGGGAGGAAACTAAAAATAAATGATATAAATCTATAAATATATATACAAATATATAAATATATATATATATATAAAAACAAATATATATAAATAAATAAATGTCCCCTTAGATGTTTATAAGAACTCAGCCATTTTTAATATTCCACCTTTAGTCTACTTGCCAAATAATAGTTGAAATATAGTCTGTTCATTCTAGGTTGGTCAGAAATCGTAACCTATAACCTTTCATAACAACAAAATAACTACAGTAATCGAGCTAATATTTCTATCACATAGGAAGACTTGGCAAGGGGGTTACGATTTCTGCCCAACCTAGAATGAACGGACTATAATTGAAAATAGTTGATGACCGGAAGTTGTCTGATAATATTTGGTGTGACTCCACCTTTGCTTCAGTCCCACAGGGTAATCAAGTGGTAGGGCAGAGGTGTTAAGTGGTAATTTAAAGTGGTAATTATGTGGTAGGGCAGAGGTGTTAAGTGGTTGTTTAAAGTGGTAATCAAGTGGTAGGGGAGAGGTGTTAAGTGGTCATTTAAAGTGGGAGGGTGAGATGGGGGTGTAACATATAGGGGGGTGTAACATACAGAACTCATAATTTGCAGCCTTATGAAAAATAAATAAATTTACCACCCAAATCAATAGAAGAAAATGGTCCACTCCACGATGGCGGGAGAGATTTGTTTACATCTTGACGGACGGAGCTACTAGGTCAGTTTGTTTAGATTTTCGATGTTTGATGTAATATTTCGCACTTCTTATATAGTGTTTCTTGTCCATGAATATGTGCTGATTCTGCTGGTGTAAATTTTAATAGTGAAACCACACAAACTACAATGATATCTGGTGATGAAAGTAGACATCTAGACATTGTGCTTGGAATAGTGAATTCTTAAAAATTGATGGCCTGACGGGGGCCTAGCATACGGGGGTGTAGCATACTGTACGATATGCCCCCTATTTAACGCCTTAGAGCGGGCGGGTCAGTTTTTTTCCACTACGCGCCCAGCGTTTTTTTTTTACCATAAATGGCCTTGTTTCGTGCTCTTTTTCATGCATAAACTAGAGCCAGAGCGTAATACAATTATTTATCCCTGAAAGGGCGTAAATTGAGCTTTCCAATGACACCCGAACCATCCTTCTACGATCACTGGTTGTCTTGCAACGATCGTGCAACCGAAGGGCAAAATCGCTAAAATACGGTCATTTCGTTACATAATTACGTGTGTAGCGAGGGAGTGGTGGTGGATGTGTGTGGAGTAGATGTCAGTAGGCCCACGGCGGCCGTGGCGAGCGGTCATGAGGTAACCTACGCTCCTCCCGTCGCTCGTCTCTCTCTCAGAGCCAATATTGCGCCAAAATTGCACACAGACTAAAGTCGGGCCCCGCCACATAGTCCAGATTTTTAGATACAGACTTAAGTCGGGCCCCGATGGTTAGGGGTTAAAATCCTTTTAAAGACTCCCTCAAATAAAACAAAAATGTTAACCAAATAAATAAATAAATTACTTGGTTGTGTACAAGATTCCACTTTTAAGTCCCCTACATGAAATTATGTATGTGCATTCAGTGTAACATAGATTACATTGTTATTTATGTTTATGGTGCTTTATTTAGTATTATAAATAATAATTTTAATTATTTGAAGATATATATAATTTGTTTTATATATATTAAGTGTGATACTTATGTAGCAGGTTAATTTGACTAGTCTGCAATGAACTATTTTACAATTTTACAGTTTTACGATTCATCGGAATACTCCGATGAAGTGGAAGAGGAGGATTTTGTGGAACATAGCCTATGTTTCAGCCTGTTTCACAGTTAAGTACTATTCTAGTATATATGCATCAATTGTGCAGTGATTTGTGTTGAATGATTACTATTCAAGACTGAAAATATTTTCTTTTTCATGAGAAAAAGAAGTGGACACAAATTAAGAAACACAAAAGTGATAAATGTACGTTTATTTCAAAATCCAGAGGTCAATAAGTCTCTAGGCATATTATTATTTATTCAGTTTATTAAATTATAACCTTATTTACATTCTCAGTATGTATTTTGGTGAAAAAAATACAGTGTATGTATCACCCCCTATATGGGGGTGATCTGTACAAAATCAATATTTTGGGAAAATGCTCAGAAGTAGATCTTGACTCTTATATAGATTAATGCAAAAAATCACCCAGGTAGCCCATTGCCTAAGGTATATTTTCGTAGCAATACTTTTCAATAAAGTTGTTTTCCTGATTTTTAATGATTATTTTTCCACTAACAGTACGTTACACCCCCACCTCACCCTAATCAAGTGGTAGGGGAGAGGTGTTAAGTGGTCATTTAAAGTGATAATCAAGTGGTAGGGGAGAGGTGTTAAGTGGTTATTTAAAGTGGTAATCAAGTGGTAGAGAAAGAGGGAGAAAGAGAAAACAACGAGGTGGGCCCCCTTTAATTGGAGTAATTATTATGTTTAGGTCATTAGTTATAAAGCATGTTTAGCATATAACTCAATGAAGATTTTGATTTATTTTATTTTTATTTTTTTTATTATGGATTAACATTCTGCATGTTGTCAATATGTGTCGTTCTTTTTGGTCTTGTCCTGTCTAACAATATCTTTTACTTATGATTAACGTTTACTTGTTCTATCTATCTATCTATTGCCTGACGCCGTGATCCCCGAAGGGGTGGCCACGAACGAACCGCCCCCATGCACCTCTGTCCCCAGTCAGTCGACGCCCCTCCCCCCAACCAGCACCGCCTTCGTTCATGTAGTTCCTCACTCCATCCTTCCACCTCATATTCGGTCTACCTCTCCCCCTCTGTCCCTCCACCTCGCTCTCGTACACCCTCCCGAACCATCTCAAGTTGTTCCTTTTCACACTTTCCAGCACATCTCTCCTTAAGTAATTCATTAATTCCGTTTTTCGCACACTGTTCTATTTGTTATTATTTGGTTTTCCCTTCAATCCCTTGCTTAACCCTTAACCAACGGCGCACGACATCTGTCGAGTTAAATAAATTTGGACTATGTGGCGGTGCACGACAGCTGTCGAGTGCCATTTTCAGCACGTAATGTTGCTGAGAGAGAGAGCTGAGCGGTGGGACGAGCGTAGTAACCTTATGACCGCTCCCCACGACCACCGTGGACGTACTGAACTGTATTCTACCTTCCTCCCCCTCTTCTCACTCGCTACACAGGGAATTATGTACGGAAATTACCTTATTTTAGTTTTTTTGCACTCGTGTTGCACGATCGTTGCAAGAGAACCAGTGGTCGTACAAGGATGGTTCGGGTGTCATTGGAAAGCTCTGTTTATGCCCTTTCAGGGATAGATACTTGTTTTACGCTCTAGGTCTTGTTTATTCATTAAAATGAGCACGGAAACAACCCTATTTAGGGTAAAAAGCCCCTCTGGGCGGCACAATGTAAAATATCCTACCACCCGCTCTTTGTGTGTTAAGGGGACAGTGGATATTATGTGCGGTCTATTTTTGAATATATGATTTTTTGTTTTGTTTTTTAGTTTCCTTGCTAGACCTCCATCTAACTTAAGAAAAACCATCCATTAGATCCTCCTACGAGATGAATTTTTACATTTTTTGGTAGAAAAATGTCACGGCTGAAGGCCGGTTCCTCCACAATTACAGGCTCGCTATCGCTCGCCAGGAAAAAATCGACACTTAAAGGGCACGAAAGGTCTTAATATTGACACAAATTGGGGCGAAAGGTCTTAATTCGACAAACTAATGGGGAAAACGTCTTCAAATTTCAAAACTAATGGGGATAAGTATGAGGAAGAAAGGGGACCAGAAAAATGACCTATCTCCCCTTAATTTTTCTCTCCTATAATATCCACCCGTTTTCGTCTTTCTTTACCCTTCCTCCTCCCTTCTTCCATCTCCTTTACTTTTCTATATCTTATTCTCTTTTCATCTTTTTTCCTCTCTCCTCTCTCACCGGTTTTTTTTTTAACTTTCTCTCCCTTTTCTCTCTTTCCCTGGCTTGCTCGCCAGGAAAATATTGACACCTGGATGGGAGTAAACGTCTGAAAACAGTAAGCTGAATGGGGCCGAATGGATAAAAGCCAAAGAGAGAGGGAGAGAAAGAGGTAAAAAGCGAGGTGGGCTCCCTTAATTTCTTCTCCGGTTTTCCTCTCTCCTTTCCTCCCACTTTCCTTCCCACTCCTTCTCTTCTCTCTTCTACCCATTCTTTCCCTTCTGTTGCCTCATCTTCTCTTATATTGTCTACCCTTTATTTCTCTTTTATTCCTCCCACCTTCCTTCCCTTCTCTCTTCTATCCCTCTTTATCCTTCCCTCTTCTCTTCTACTCTTTCTTTCCCTTCTCTTCTATCCCTCTTTATCCTTCCCACTCCTTCCCTCTTCTCTTCTACGCTCTCTTTCCCTTCTCTTCTATCCCTCTTTATCCTTCCCTCTTCTTTTCTATGCTTTCTTTCCCTTCTCTTCTATCCTTCCTTAATCCTTCCCACTTCTTCTCTTCTCTCTTCTACGCTTTTTATCCCTTCTTTTCTATCCTTCCTTTCCCTTCCCACTCTTTCTCGGCTCTCTTCTATTCTTCCCTCCACTTCTCTTCCCACTCCTTCTACTCTCCCTTTCTTTCCCCTCCCTTCCTCTTCTTCTTCCTCCCTTCTCCCCTGAGCACAGAGGAATATGATGAACTCCATAAATAGTTTGACACAAAAAAATGAAATTGGTTTACATTGAAAAAAGTACAATGTCAAGGCAGGGAGAGGGGAAGAGATTGGAGAGAGAGAGAGAGAGAGAGAGAGAGAGAGAGAGAGAGAGAGAGAGAGAGAGAGAGAGAGAGCCATAGAGAGAAAGAGTTAGAGGAAAAGTAATAGTGAGGAGAGAGATTGTAAAAGAGAAAATAAATATATGAATATCTCTCTCTCTCTCATTTTTGTATATATATATATATATATATATATATATATATATATATATATATATATATATATATATATATAGAAGCAATACTCTCTTGTTGCGGGAGGCGGAGTCGGATGATAAAAAACAACACCAGCACTGGTACGAACATCTTTATTTTGGTAACGTTTCAGTTTAAGCATAAACCATCTTCAGACCTAAAATTAAATAAAAACCTATATAAGTGGCTGAGTAATTTTATAATGTTAATATTCTTTTTGTTAAATAAATTTAAGAAATCTAGAATAAAACTTAAAATTAATAGTTATAAATATAACCTAATACATATTGAAATTAGTAAAATAAAATAATAAAATGAGAGACGAAGCAAACATTATGTGAGAAATAAAGGGGAGGGGGGGGGGGAAGGAAGCAAAGTTAATCAAATAAATGTTATAAATACAAGAACCAACCTTTACATATTATAAACACGTTAGAGGAGTGGAGGGGTCGTGCACACCCAGGCTGGGTTTATGTAACTGGGTGAGCAGGGTCTCCGACAGGAGTCGTGTATACCGGTATACATTCATAGACTATTAGTATTATTATTTGTATATATTATTATATTGGTCATGTTTGTATGTGTGTTATGTATGGGTATTTCAGCGAGGGTATAAATATGGTTTTAGGGCAAGTAAGACTATCTGGTTAACGTAAGCTAAATTGTAAGTAATTTCTTTGCTGTGTGTGTGTGTGTGTGTGTGTGTTGTGTGTGCGCATTCTAAACTCCTGTCTTTTTATGTCAGGTTTCTGTGTGTTCGTTCTTCCCCTCCCTCTTGCTTCCCCTCTTTATCCCTCCTCTTGTCTTCCTCCTTCAGTTATGGTCATTGTTCCTTCTCTCCCTTCTTCCTCTCTCTCCTTCCTCCACCTCTCCTTTAAGGGGGATGGTTCACTTGTTGGTTGATTGTGTTCATGCATTTGTTATGTACAGGCATTTAGTTTCCTCCCTCGACCTCCATTAAACATAAAAACCAACCCCAGGATTCCCCTTCATGATTTATTTGTACATTTTTCAGTAGAAAAATGTACCAGCCTAAGACCGGTTTCTCCTAAATTACAGGCTCGTTTTCGCTCGCCAGGAAAAAAATGATACCTAAATGACACGAAAACTCTTAATATTGACAAAGAAAAGGGGCGAAAGGTCTTAAAATCGCCAATCTAATGGGCTGAACGTAATGCAATCTGAAAACTAATGGAGCTAAACATGAGGGAGAAAGGGGTCCAGAAAAGCGACCCATCTCCCTTTAATATCTTCCCCCTTTCCTTCTCCTAACTACTATATTACAAATGTTCTCTCTCTCTCTCTCCCTCTCTCTTTCTCTCTTCTTTCAACGTAGCTCACGTAGTTCAACATAGAGTTACCAAGATGATACCCTGTTTTCGGAGCAAACCATACGAGGAACGTCTTAAAGAACTAAATTTATATCCATTAATCAAACGCAGATTGAGAGGTGACCTTATTCAAGTTTTCAAGATCATTAACCTCTGAAGTGCGCATGGGGGTAATTGGAAACGTCCCCCTGTGCTGACGTATTTGAGGTGTTTCCGCCACTAAAATATTCATTGTGCCATTAATAGCATTAATACTTATCCATATGCGCCTATTATGGGTTGATTATAAAGGTATTAACCTGAAACAACAATAAAACGAGTGAAAACAGCGTTTGGATGGTCAAAATCGGAGATATAGCCCGCGAGTTGTATAATGTATGGGTGAGGCAATCTGCTTTCCCGCCAATTTCCCCCAAGGCCACTGAGACACAGTCGATCGATACTCTCTCTCTCTCTCTTGCACTCGCTTGCTATCAGTGATGACCACACCCTCCAATCGGATTTCTAATGTTAGCACGAAAATATACCTCAGAATAAGGGAATAACAGGGAAAATAGGTGATAACTGAAGGAGAGGAGGAAAGTGGGGAAGGAGGGGAGGTAGAAGACTGAGATTTTGCATGGCCCAGGGGCCAAAAAAAAAAATAAAAAAAAATAAAAAAAAATATAATTTTTTTTGTTTTTTCGATGTCAAAAGTTGATTTTTATTTTCTCTGACTCTTAAGAGTCTCCCCGCAGTGCGCCGGGGGAACTCTTAAGAGTCTCCCCGCAGCTCCCGGGTTAAAGGTATCGACAACATGAACTGTAATAAATAGTATACGATTGACCGATCAAACTACACGCGGGGAAATGGCTGCAAAATAATTGGTAAATCATTGAACTCTAACGAATCCAATCATTTCTTCTTCAATCGAATCGTCAACTTGTGGAATGGGCTTCCCCGAGATGTCATAGACTGCAACACCTTCAAAGTTCTCTTAGACAAGTACCTTGCCCTGAACCCAAGGTTGACTGCATTTGTAATTGAATACATATTTTCTTGAGTAGTGTTTTTCAATAACCTAATAGATCTTCATATAATTTCCCCTGCCATGAACTAAGCCCCAGGGCAGCACTTCCTTCTCACAAATTTCCCACATTATCTCCGAAATACTGTTGCAACACTTGGAACAACAGTGTTTTGGAGGGCAAGTAACCTCGAGGGGTTGCATGATCTGTTGTTGCTTGTTTTCTTTTATACTCCTTTGTACTCCTTCTTTTCTCTTCCTACAATTGTCCATTCTTTCTTTCCCTCCTTTGCTGCCTTCCCTTTTCTCCTTCTTCTGAATACTATTACACATTTTGTTCTCTCTCTCTCTCTTCAAATTGTCTTCATTTCTTTATCTTTTACTCCTCCCTTCCGTTATGTCGTCCTTCCTTAGTTACTATTCCCTCTGGCTATTTATTTCCCTTTCTCATTCCCCCTCTACGTCCTTTCGTTTATTTGTTGTTACCTTTAGTTACTTCATCTTAATTAGCCCACCTGTTTTCCCCTACATATTATCTTCTTTCCTTCCTCCCTCCTTCGTTTCCTCTTCTCATTATTCATTGGTCTCACCCTATTATCTCTCATTTAATATTTTGTTGTCAATTTCATTCATTCTTTCTTTCTTATTTACCCCTTACTTTCCTTCTAACTTCTTTCCATCCTTACATACTGAATTGTCCCTTTCTTTCCCTGTCACCTACAATTACTTACATCTTAATTAGGCCACCTGTTTTCCCCTTGTTTACATATTCTCATCTTCCCTTCTTCGTTCCTTCTTCTATCATTTTGTTACCCTCTGTTTGTTCTTCTTCTTTCTACTTCTGTTTCTTCGTCTTTAAGGGGGGATGGGCCGGTTTTCTCGACCACTTTCTCCCTCATGTTTAGCCCCATTTGTTTTCAGATGTTAAGATGTTTGTCCTATTAGTTAGTCGACTTTAAGACCTTTCGCCCCATTTCTTCGTCAATATTTAGACCTTTCGTGCTATTTAGGTGACGATGTTTTCCCTGGTGAACGATAGTGAGCCTGTAATGTTGGAAGAACCGGCCTTCGGCCGGGAAATTTTTCTGCCGAAAAATTTACAAATTAATCTAGATTCGGGGATCTAATGGATGTTTTTTTTTAAATTTGATGGAGTTCTAGGGAGGAAACTAGAAAAATAATGAATACATGCAAAAATCGCCCAAAAAGTGAACCTTGTCCCCTTAATCCACCTACTCTATCTCCTTTTGTTTATTTTATTTTCCCTCCCTTCTTCTTATTCTATATTTATTCGTCTATTCTCCCTTTCTTGCTTACATCCCATCATTTCCCTCCTCTCTGCCTTCCCCTTCTCCTCTAATCTCTTCTATTAACCTCCTTCTCCTACTTCCATCATTCTTGCTTGCACTCTAATTCCTTCCTTCCTTCCTTCCTTCCTTCCTTCCTTCCATCCTTCCTTCCATCCTCCCTTCCTTCCTTCCTTCCATCTCCCCCAAACCTCACAACTTTATTTCTGGGAAAAAGCAAAAATTTCCTCGAAGTCTGTCACGGATTTAAAGTCTGGAAAATTGGTGTGTGTGTGTGTGTGTGCGTGTGTGTATGTGTGTGTGTGTGTGTGTGTGTGTGTGTGTGTGTGTGTGTGACCGTGAATCCCTATGAATTCCTCACACCCTTCCTAAATAAAATCGTCAAATAATAGCCAGAAAACAGAGAAGAATTGCGTAATCGGATATTGATAGGGTTAATCAGGGTTAAACATTTTTTGTTCTCAAAAACTGTGCTTCCGTGCTGACTCCCTGCCTAGGCAAACTCTTTCGTCTCTGTCTATCCTCTAACGTCTTCCCTTCAAGCTGGAAGTTTGCTCACATTCAACCTGTCCCAAAGAACCTGACCGCTCTCAACCCTCCAACTATCGTCCAATTGCTCTTATCTCTTGTCTTTCTAAAGTTTTTGAAACTATTCTTGCTTCCAAATTTCTTAAGCATTTCTCTTTTCATAATCTGCTCTCAGATCGCCAGTATGGCTTCCTTAAGGGTCGCTCTACTGGTGATCTTCTTTCATATCTTACTAACTCTTGGTCATCCTCCTTTCGGGACTTCGGTGAGACTTTTTCTATTGCACTAGACATCAAAAGCCTTCGATAGAGTATAGCACAAATCTTTAATTTCTAAACTACCCTCCTTCGGTTTCTATCCCTCCATCTGTGCCTTTGTCTCTAATTTCCTTTCCGGCCGTTCCATAGCCGCGGCTGTGGACGGCCATTGTTCACTTCCTCACCCTATAAACTCCGGTGTTCCTCAGGGCTCTGTCCTATCTCCTATTCTTTTTCTAATTTTTATAAATTATCTCCTCAACTTTTTTTTTTTTTTTTTTTCTATGTGATTGAGGGAGGCAAAAGGCATAACTGCCTATAGCGAGTGCCTCCCCCATAGTTGAAAGAGTGACAGGGCCAAAATCAAGGGACGTTCGAGCCAAAATGCCTGGACACACGGAGTTTGAAGCAATTTAAGTCATAGGAAGAGGGAAAGACTGATTCTGGGAGAGAGTTCCAGATCTCAGATGTTGAGTAGAAGAAAGTTTGAGAGTAACGTTTCACTCTTGGGTTGGAGAGTTGCACAGAGTAGGGGTGGGATTGAGTTGCAAGACGGGTACCACGTGCCCTACGTAAAGGAGGTGGTATGCACTGGGATAGCTCTGAGGAACACTGATTATTATAGTAGCGATAGAATAGCGAGAGAGATGCAACATTGCGGCGGAGAGAGAGAGATTGCAGAGAGTTGGTGAGTGGACGGGAGTTAATGATACGAAAGGCCTTCCTTTCAACTTTGTCTAGGAGAGCGGTGTGAGAGGAACCTCCCCACACATGTGAACAATACTCAATACAAGGGCGCACTATGCCCCTGTACAGAGCAAGAAGCTGTGCAGGGGAAAAGAACCCCCTAAGGCGGTTGAGCACACCCAGCTTCTGGGAGGCTGCCTTAGCAAGACTGGTAATATGGTCCTTCCAAATGAGAGCAGAAGAAAAAGAGACACCAAGAATATTCAGAGAAGATGAAGGGTTGATTTTTGTATTGTTGAAGAATAAGGGATAGTCCGCTGGGAGATCCTGACGGGTAGATAGATGGAGAAATTGGGTTTTGGAAGCATTAAAGTTAACAAGGTTTTCTCTGCCCCAATTGGAAATAGTATTTAGATCAGAATTTAAGAGTTCTATGGCTTCATTACGTTTGTCATTGAGGGATTGCTGGCTGGAGCGTTCTGAAAAACTAATGGAGTAGTGTAAGGTTGAGTCGTCTGCGTATGAATGGATGGGAATTAAGGTACAGTTAAGGAGATCATTTATAAAAATTAGAAAGAGAATAGGAGATAGGACAGAGCCCTGAGGAACACCGGAGTTTATAGGGTGAGGAAGTGAACAAGGCCGTCCACAACCGCAGCTATGGAACGGCCGGAAAGGAAATTAGAGACAAAGGCACAGATGGAGGGATAGAAACCGAAGGAGGGTAGTTTAGAAATTAAAGATTTATGCCAGACTCTATCGAAGGCTTTCGATATGTCTAGTGCAATAGCAAAAGTCTCACCGAAGTCCCGAAAGGAGGATGACCAAGAGTTAGTAAGATATGAAAGAAGATCACCAGTAGAGCGACCCTTAAGGAAGCCATACTGGCGATCTGAGAGCAGATTATGAGAAGAGAAATGCTTAAGAAATTTGGAAGCAAGAATAGTTTCAAAAACTTTAGAAAGACAAGAGATAAGAGCAATTGGACGATAGTTGGAGGGTTGAGAGTGGTCACCCTTCTTTGGGACAGGTTGAATGTGAGCAAATTTCCAGCATGAAGGGAAGACGTTAAAGGATAGACAGAGACGAAAGAGTTTGCCTAGGCAGGGAGTCAGCACGGAAGCACAGTTTTTGAGAACAACAGGAGGAACACTGTACCTCAATTCCCATCCATTCATACGCAGACCAGACGACTCAACCTTACACTACTCCATTAGTTTTTCAGAACGCCCTAGCCAGCAATCCCTCAATGACAAACGTAATGAAGCCATAGAACTCTTAAATTATGATCTAAATACTATCTCCAATTGGGGCAGAGAAAACCTTGTTACCTGTAATGCTTCCAAAACCCAATTTCTCCTTCTATCTACCCGTAAGGAGCTCCCAGCGGACTATCCCCTATTCTTCAACAGTACAAAAATCAATCCTTCATCTTCTCTCAATATTCTTGGTGTCTCCTTTTCTTCTGCTCTCAGTTGGAAGGTCCATATTACCAGTCTTGCTAAGGCAGCCTCCCAGAAGCTGGGTGTGCTCAACCGCCTTAGGGGGTTCTTTTCCCCTGCACAGCTTCTTGCTCTGTACAGGGGCATAGTGCATCCTTGTATAGAGTATTGTTCACATGTGTGGGGAGGTTCCTCTCACACCGCTCTCTTAGACAAAGTTGAAAGGAAGGCCTTTCGTATCATTAACTCCCGTCCACTCACCAACTCTCTGCAGTTTCTCTCTCTCCGCCGCAATGTTGCATCTCTCTCGCTATTCTATCGCTACTATAATAATCAGTGTTCCTCAGAGCTTTCCCAGTGTATACCACCTCCTTTACGTAGGGCATGTGGTACCCGTCTTGCAACTCAATCCCACCTCTACTCTGTGCAACTCTCCAACCCAAGAGTGAAACGTTACTCTGAAACTTTCTTCTACTCAACAGCTGAGCTCTGGAACTCTCTCCCAGAATCAGTCTTTCCCTCTTCCTATGACTTAAATTGCTTTAAACTCAGTGTCTCCAGGCATTTTGGCTTGAACGTCCCTTGATTTTGGCCCTGTCACTCTTTCAACTATGGGGGAGGCACTTGCTATAGGCAGTTCTGCCTTTGCCTCCTTCAATCACATAGAAAAACAAAAAAACAAAAAAAATCAGAGGCCATACTCCACGTCTTCCCTCGTGCCCCCATGAAGGATTATGTTCTATGAAAGCCAAGATAATTTAATTTGTTATGAATCACAGCCTGGTAATATTAGTAAGCTCGGCCCCTTATACAGAAAACGGGGAAGGTTATTACAAGTGAAGGGGAAACTAATTGTATTATATGGTAGAGGGAGATGGGTCATTGTATTAACTTACATCGAGACACACACACACACACATACACACATTACATAGGATATATATATATATATATATATATATATATATATATGAGAGAGAACATGAGTGGGGGAGCTAAAGGTAAAATCATTACCTCGCCTAATATATAAAACTGTTTCAACCATAAGAGAACCGAATGAGCCCAGAACCCAGTGAACCTTGAACCCTGGGAGATTAAATACGATGGGTTCTTTTGTGGGCTAGATGACGCCAGGAGGAGGAGGAGGAGAAAGAGGTGGTGGAGAAGAAGGAAAGGAAGTGGAGGGGGAGGGAAAGGTGGAGGGGTAGGTGGTTGAGAAGAAGGAAAGGAAGTGGAGGGGGAGGGGAGGACGTTTGCAGGGAAAAATTAGACTCCAACCGTGACGACGTACTTCAAGATGCTTCCCAATATATGTGTGATGTGTGTGTGTGTGAGAGAGAGAGAGAGAGAGATAGATTAGTAGATATATAACTAGAGAGAATGATAAATAGATAGATGTATATAGATAGATTGATAGGTAGATAGATTTGAGATAGAGTTACATAGTTACATACAGTAGATACACATACTGCACAGACCTTGCGGTCCCTACTAGGCAGTCCGGCTTTAATGCTAAACTAGAATTTGCTACAAAGTGGAAAGCAAGGATAGCAAAGCAGAAGGCTCTCTCCCCACCCACCACTCCCTCCGACCATTGGTTGGCATGAAATTATAGTTGGGGAAACTAGTCCCCCAGCAGAATGAGACAAATTTCTACTGGGAAATTCATAGTATAGAATGAAGTTGAGAAATATTATATACCGTACTACTGATGCTTATCCCCTCTTTGGCGGGGCCCGACTTAAGGCGGTCAAGAGAACGCAGACCTAAAGAGCCGGGCCCGCCTTAAGTCGTATGCGATGTTGAGCACATAATTGGCTCTGAGAGAGAGTCCGAGCGATGGGAGGAGCGTAGGTTGACTCTGACCGTTCGGCACGGCTCCCGCATTGCGACTGGCCCCACCTCCACACCCACTGCCTCCCTAGACAGGGAAATATGTCAGGAAATTACCGTATTTTAGGGATTTTTCCTTCGTGTTGCACGATCGTTGCAAGACAACCTGTGATCGTAGAAGGATGGTTCAGGTGTCATTGGAAAGCTCAATTAACGCCCTTTCATGGATACATAATTGTATTACGCTCTGGGTCTTCTTTATGCATGAAAAAGAGCATGGAATGAATCTCGTTTAGGGTAAATATGCCCGCTTGGCAGGTGCTAGAAGTTATTAACCTAGCCGCTCGTTGAGGGTTAACCTCTTTTTTTTTCTTTTTTGTTATACCTATTTTTGTGTCATCAGTGAACTTTGAGATAGTATTATTTAGTTCTACATCGATGTCATTTATATAGATACGAAACAAAACTGGCCCAAGGACCGATCCCTGAGGCACTCCACTATAAACTGGCTCCCATTCAGATTCTACTCGATTTATCACAACTCTCTGTTTCTTAGCCAGCTTTGTATCCATGCTTGAATGTTTCCTTTAATGCCTAACATTTCCAATGTATTCAACAATGTTCAATGTGGTACCTTATCGAAAGCCTTCTGGAAATCTAAGTAAATTATGTCTAATGATTTTGTTGAGTCGTTATATGTAAATAATGTATTATAAAGTTCAATCACATTTGTTAGGCATGACTTGCTGGATCTAAAGCTATGTTGGCTATCTCTGATCAACTTGTTTGACTTTAGATAATCTACTATTTTGTCTCTTAGAATTGTTTCTATAATTTTTCCTATGATTGACGTTAAACTAATTGTTCTATAATTATTTGCTGGGGGCTTTATTTCCCTTTTTTAATATTGGTGTAATATTTGCAGTTTTTCCAATCAGTAGGTACGGTTTCCTGATTGAGTGAAAAGTTAAATTTGCTAGTCAAGGACTGAGGTATTTCTTCTTTCTCGTTTTTCAGAATTCTTGAGAGAGAGAGAGAGAGAGAGAGAGAGAGAGAGAGAGAGAGAGAGAGAGAGAGAGAGAGATTCATTCCAATATCTGTGATGAAATTGAGGTTCCTTTGGAGAGATGGGCTTGGTAATAATGATTAGAATAAGGGCCCGTGCTGAGAGAGAGAGAGAGAGAGAGAGAGAGAGAGAGAGATGTAATGATTGCACATATTTTATCGTATAAATACGATAGAATATGACTCTTTTGTGATCTCGTAGGTCTCTGTGACGTCACGATCTCTCCTACAGCACGACGTAGGACGAGTAGATCGTATATTATAAGATTGTAAATAAGTTAAGTTATAAAAGGCCTAATATGCTATTAAGCAATATTGCCATGGTCTTATGTATTATATATGAATTTATCGTATATATTAATATAATTTATCGTATAGAGCAACCTAAATGCGGTACGATAATTTGGGCTCCTGGCGGTTTGCCAAGGCAGCAAGGTGTGCTTTTGAGGTACGCCAGAGCCTTCACGAACACCAACCAGTTAACATCTAATTTTCCGCCCTCAGTTGATCGTGCTTTTGTGCCTCTAATCACAATACACATACAGCAATACACACAGCTACACCATCACGACGCTCTCATCGACATCATGACTGACTGATAGATAAGCATATTATTCATGTCCATTCCCATGTAATCATTTATTCTTTCTTTAACTTGACTCGAATCTTGGGACCGAAGCCTCGTTCCCCATTGTCCACCACCATATTGGGTAAAACGTTCTCCCTTGCCTCATTGCCACGTGGAACTATTGGTGAGTTAATTCCTGGCTAATATTAACCCTTATAACCTTACCCTATATATATACATTTATTATGTGAGACCTTTGGATATAAATTAGCTTGTTTCAGATTGAATTCAATTTAGATATAGAGTAGTTTTCATTTAGATTGATTTTATTTGATTCATTATAGCTTAGTAATATTTAACTTCCATTGATAGTTTACCACATTGGTGCCCAGACCCGGGAATTAGCTACCAGTAAGGGATTTTAAGGCAATGAACAAGGGGACATATAACAGGATGCAGGAACAACTCTATGATAAACTGGCAAGGCTAGCCAAGCGATGGTTAGAGCCGGAATGCAGGGTCACATCGTTGTGCCTGCCTAAGTCCTGCATCCCACCCATCATCTTTCCCCAATAATTTTCTTTTCCGTTTCAGACTTCCTGTGACATATGACCTGACCTAACATTTTTTCTTGTTCAATATGATCCATTAGTAGGTATTGCTATTTACTATTTTTTCTCCATAACATAGAAGTCCGCCGGTTGGCGTCTCTTAATTAGACTATTATTTGGCCGTTGTTTTTGTAACGTAACATTTAGATACATAGCCTATAGGCTCACATGCAAAATGGATAAAAACGATAAAGAGACACCATCTAGTGGGGTGCTGATCAAAGCCCCTAAAAATCAAAGGGCGGGACTTCGGGGAGTATTAAATAAGCTAATTGTGGACGTCAACACTTTCATCACTACTGCTGAACTAGAGGAATTGGAGGCTAGATTAGAAAACGTCCAGGCTACCCACGGTCGTATTACGGCTCTGAGTGAGGTGATTGTGGCTGACATGATAGAGGAGGAAGAGATAGTTACAGAGTGTGATAATCGCGCCCTCTATGACGAACCTGTCTTTAGAGCGAAGTACCTATTACAGCGTGCTGTCGCAAGTAAGAAGGGAGGCGATAATGAGGCCCATAGAAGGGCTGACCCAAAACATACTGTACACCTCCCAAAGCTCAATCTTCCTACATTTGGGGGCAAGTTAACCGAGTGGTTAGCTTTCTGGGACGTATTTCGATCTACGGTTCATGAATCCTCTTTGGATAATGTCCGCAAGTTTCACTATCTGAAGGGACGAATGGAAGGAGAGGCCTTACATTTAATAGAGGGTTTTGCAGTAGTGGGTGGTAGTTATCTTGAAGCGGTACACTTATTAGAGTCCACATACGGGGATAGAGAGCAGTTGAAGATGGCCCATGTCGTTGCCTTGTTGGGGCTCGCAGAACCACAGTATAAGGTTGATGAGTTGACAAACTTCAGGGCAAATATGGAGTGCCATACTCGATCGCTAGAAACCCTAGGGCTTACCACGCAGGAAATGATAGTTATTATCTTGCGTCAGAAGCTTCCTATGGCAATACTTGATAAGGTAAGATCATTTGAACTGGGGGAGTTCAAAACTCAGTTCAGCAAGAAGATCAATAATCTACAGTTGAACAAAGGGAGAATGTATGTGTCGGGAGGGAGTGAGAATGTGGAGAAGAGGGGAACAGTAAGCATGACAGTGGGGACTAAAGTAAAGAAAGAGGGTGTGTATAAGAAACCTGCTCAGATTCTATGTAAGCTATGTAACAACAAACATAAATGGAGTTTCTGTGTAAAATACCCGACAAATGAGACAAAACTAGCACAGGCAAAAAGATTGAAGCTATGTGTAGGTTGTCTAAGTGGGGAACATGGTAAGCAGGGACAATGTACTGCTACATACTTAAGGCCCTGTCGGCACTGCAAAGGACATCACTTTGATAAGTTGTGTCCTACTGCAGATAAAGTCAAAGACGTCAAAAATGAGGGTACTACAACTGTGGCACTAGGTAGCACGCAAGACACCACTATATTGCCCACAATACAGATTCCCATGGAAGGTAATGACAGTAACAAAGTTTGTCGGGTACTTCTAGATCAAGGATCTCAACGTTCCTTTATAAAGAGGTCCGTACTAGTGGGATTGAAGCACCGAATCGTAGGGGCTGAGACTCTTCGATTACAGGGCTTCACAGGGGTTACTGATAAACAAGACTACGAGATAGCGGAGATTTCATATTTCTATCGTAAAAACCGGTACTTTATGACTTGTATCGTAGTAGACACCCTACCAGAATATGTATCTGTGGGGGTGAAGAAGGTGGAACACGCATTACGTAGCAAAGGGGTTAACTTGTCAGATCCCATGGGAAATCAGAGTGAGGTGCATGTTCTACTTGGTGTGGATCATTATTATGAAGTAGTATACCCTGGATTTAAAAAGATGTGTGGTGTAATTTTAATCCCCACTAAATTTGGATACTGCATGAGCGGAAAGGTGCATACTACATAGTCAAAGGTCCTGGTCGACACGGTCTCGATATATAGAGTCAATGTAACCGCGGCAGAGGA
Source organism: Paralithodes platypus (assembly GCA_032716605.1). Lineage (NCBI taxonomy): Eukaryota > Metazoa > Arthropoda > Malacostraca > Decapoda > Lithodidae > Paralithodes > Paralithodes platypus. Next base: position 21,030,253 of record CM064569.1, read on the forward strand.
GTTGGGAAGGGAGGATTCCCAACCTAGTGACCCTAAGATGGCTGCCGAGTTCGACCTGGAACGACTGTGGAGATTGGATCACATAGGCATTAATCCTATGGAGACTGATTATGACTCGGAAGTTGCGCTACAAAGGTTTGACGAGTCTGTGTGCTACTGTGCCTCAGACAAGCAATATAAAGTTAGTTTACCCTGGAAGAACAGTGAGATAAGCCTGCCTACCAACTATGGTTTGGTATTAGGTCGCTTGCGCGCATTGCAGCGGAAATTGTCTAATGAACCGAGCACGCGCCAGGCGTATGACGATGTATTTCGGAGTTATGAGGATAGGGGCTTTATAGAGAGAGTCGATGTCAGGGAATCGTGTAAGAAGGGTAGGGTTCACTATCTGGCCCATCATGGGGTAAGGAAAGACAGCGTCACCACACCAATACGGGTGGTGTATGACTGTTCTGCCCACCAAGGACAACAACCCAGTCTAAATGACTGCCTGTTGACAGGTCCGTCCATGGTGTCGGACCTGTCCCAACATCTATTGCGGTTTAGGCTGGGGAAGTATGCCTATACCAGTGAGATCGAGAAGGCATTCTTGATGGTCAAGCTAAAGGAGGAAGATAGAGATTTTACCCGCTTTCTTTGGTTCGGCGACATTAGCGACTCTGAAAGTCCCATCATAATATACCGTTTTCGGGTTGTACTCTTTGGGGCCACTTGCTCGCAGTTTTTGTTAAAAGCCACAATCAGAAAACATCTAGCTGACACTCATGAGGACACAAGTAAACTATCTCGCGGATTATACATTGACAATTTGCAGGGTACTAGCGATAGTCAAGATGATTTGTTGTATGCATACTGGCAAGCACGCAGATTGTTTGCGGATGCACATCTATTTCTCCGCGAGTGGGTTACTAATAGTGAAGATCTTCAGAGTTTAATACAAGTGGATGGTACGGCATCTCTTAACCAGGAAAAGTCCAGAAATTTGGGGATGATCTGGCAACCTAAACATGACATACTAACTTCTCAAACAAGGTCTTTTGCTCAGCAGACAGGAGCGCACACAAAAAGAAGTCTGTTGAGCAAAGTTGCGCAATTTTTTGATCCTTTGGGTCTAGCATTACCTGTTACCATAAGAGCTAGGATTCTAATGCAGGAAGTTTGGAGACGTAAAATAGGAGGGGATGACAGTTTGCCCGAGGACCTGAATGACCAAGGGACATTGTTGTTGAATGAATATGCCATCCTATGTACTAAACCTATACCTCGTAAAGTGGTGGCGTTCGGTGACGTTACGTTACACACGTTTTGCGATGCTAGCGCCACGGCATACGGGGTAGCCATATATGTTGTTACTTCATTTGGGGCACATTTAGTTACAGCCCGGGCCAAGGTAGCCCCGGTTAAAAAGGTAACTATCCCTAAAATGGAATTGACTGCCATGCTGCTATTAGCACGTCTGGTGCAACATGTACGTGCAGCATACGAGAGCGAATTAATTATTGAAATCGTTCATGTATGGTGCGATAGTCAGGTCGCACTCAACTGGATACATAGCAAGAAGTCTCTGCCAGTTTATGTGCGGAATAGGGTAGATGAGATTAGAGCCCTTTTGCCAGACGTTGCTTATCATTATGTAAATACAAAGGAAAACCCTAGTGATCTCATAACTAGGGGTATAACGGCTAGCCAGTTAATGAAGTCCGAATTGTGGTGGCATGGGCCAAAGTGGCTGCTCCATGAAAGTGAATGGACGATATGGCATGCTGTTGGTGAGGGACTTCTGCCACTGGAAACAGTGGCAGTTACAGCCCAACCAAATGAGCCACCGGGTCCTATCATAGAGTGGGCAAGATTCGGTGACTATAATAAACTAGTCAGAGTTGTAGCTTGGGTGTTGCGATATGTATCCAATCTCAAGCTTAAAGTAACGGGCCAACTCTGCAACAGGGGTCACAACATTGATGCTCGTGAATTTAAAGCAGCTGAAGTAACTTTGATCAAATGGGTTCAAGTAGAAACCTTTTCCAATGAATTAGAATCCTTGAAAGGCTTGAATAAGACATTAATGCCTAATATAGTGCATCAACTAAGGTTGCACCTAGACAATGGCCTCATCAGGTGTGAGGGTCGCCTGAAGTGGTCGGGTGTACCAGACGGCACAAACCGACCTATACTTATGCCAACAAGACATCACGTTACTGATCTATTGATCATACGTGCACATAGGGATGTAAAACATACGGGGTATGTCATATTATATCAAATTTACGTCTCGCATGGTGGATACCCAGAGTTCGACAAGTAGCTCGACGCGTAGTGAGAAAGTGTGTAATATGCCAGAGACTAAAGGGTAAACCATATGCAACTGGACCAGCTCCACCTCTACCTGAATGCCGTGTAAAGCACGTAGAACCTTTCCAAGCGGTAGGATTAGATTACACAGGGGCATTGAAGACGAGGGAGCTTGAGAAGGTTTATATATTATTGTTTACCTGTGCGACGTCTCGAGCGGTACACCTAGAACTATGTGATAATATGTCTAGCGAAGAATTTATGCTGGCGTTCAGACGGTTTTGTGCCCGTCGTTCATTCCCTCAACTCATTCTTAGCGACAATGCTCCCACTTATGTCCAAGCATCAAAATATCTAAAGGATATGAGTAGTGATCCTACTGTCATCACTTTTTTGGGAGAGAAGAAGTGCGAATGGAGGTTCATTCCAGTTAAGGCACCTTGGTTTGGTGGAATGTGGGAACGATGTGTCGGCATAGTAGAGTCAGGACTCAGAGCGGTTGTAGGACGTGCTCTATTAAAGAAGAGTGAGTTGACGACAGTCCTCACAGAGATAGAGGCAGTCGTGAATGATCGCCCGCTTACATATGTGTACACCGACCTGCAAGAACCATTACCATTAACACCAGCTCACTTGCTATATGGGAAACCATTGACTGCGTTTCCATCTGATTTTCAGTCCATAGTAGAGTTAGAGGATCCCTCGTTGTACTCTGAGGTAGCGGTGTCTAAGAGATACTAGTATATATCCAGGATAATCGAGGATTTTAGGAAACGGTGGATTAGTGAATATCTGCTAGCATTGAGGGAAAGGAGTGTTACTCCCTCTGGTAGACCAACGGCACCTACAGTTGGCGAAGTTGTTTTAATTAAAGAAGATACTCCTCGTTTATACTGGAAATTAGGCTGCGTATTGGAGGTATACAAGGGGGCAGACTCTGTAGAGCGGGTGGCGCTATGGAAGACAGCCACTGGAACTACTGTTCGTCCTATCGCATGTTTGTACGCTTTGGAGCTCGATTCCGCATTGCAATCTGAGGCTCCACCTGTTATTGCTGGGTCCGAGGATTCTCAAAGGAACGACTCACCTCTTACTGATGGTGATCATTCTCGGACCGGGACGCGTCCCAGACGCGCTGCTGCTGGCGCCGTCGACTTGTGGCGTCAGAAGATAGCCTCTGGGCAACTTTAGGTTTAAGGTGGGGTTCAGGTCTTTTTTGTGGGGGGAGTGTATCATATAAATACGATAGAATATGACTCTTTTGTGATCTCGTAGGTCTCTGTGACGTCACGATCTCTCCTACAGCACGACGTAGGACGAGTAGATCGTATATTATAAGATTGTAAATAAGTTAAGTTATAAAAGGCCTAATATGCTATTAAGCAATATTGCCATGGTCTTATGTAGAATATATGAATTTATCGTATATATTAATATAATTTATCGTATAGAGCAACCTAAATGCGGTACGATAATTTGGGCTCCTGGCGGTTTGCCAAGGCAGCAAGGTGTGCTTTTGAGGTACGCCAGAGCCTTCACGAACACCAACCAGTTAACATCTAATTTTCCGCCCTCAGTTGATCGTGCTTTTGTGCCTCTAATCACAATACACATACAGCAATACACACAGCTACACCATCACGACGCTCTCATCGACATCATGACTGACTGATAGATAAGCATATTATTCATGTCCATTCCCATGTAATCATTTATTCTTTCTTTAACTTGACTCGAGTCTTGGGACCGAAGTCTCGTTCCCCATTGTCCACCACCATATTGGGTAAAACGTTCTCCCTTGCCTCATTGCCACGTGGAACTATTGGTGAGTTAATTCCTGGCTAATATTAACCCTTATAACCTTACCCGATATATACATTTATTATGTGAGACCTTTGGATATAAATTAGCTTGTTTCAGATTGAATTCAATTTAGATATAGAGTAGTTTTCATTTAGATTGATTTTATTTGATTCATTATAGCTTAGTAATATTTAACTTCCATTGATAGTTTACCACATATTTAATTATATAATATAATATTTAATTAATTTTAAGGAAAGATTTCCACTTGGGGGATTTTATTGTGAACCCCTTTCCTTATGTTTAGCCCAATTGCTTTTGAGATATTAAGATGTTCGCTCTATTACTTTGGCGATTTTAAGAACTTTCGCCCCATTTCTGTCAATGTTAAGAACTTTCGTGCCTTTTAGGTGTTGATTTTTTCCTGGTGAGCGAGACCGAGCCTGTATTCTAAGAGGAACCATACTTCGGCCGAGAAATTGTTCTATCAAAAAATGTACACACTTATTTATTTTGAAGGAGGGGGGGGGGGGGGGGGGGCGCAGCTTGATGGAGGTCTACGGAGGAAACTAAAAATATAATAAAAATATACATAAATGAGCAAATAAATACGCCCCCCCCCCCCCTTAAATAAATACGCCCTGCCCCCCCTTAAATAAATACGCCCTCCCCCCCCTTATATATTGATAGTGTTTTATGGTATTTAACCCCTTCTGTACCGGCGACGTCTTGTACATTTTATTCTAGCTATATTTGGACGATTTTCTGCAGCTTAAGAAGGATCTGTGGTTGCAAAAATAATTAGGTGAGATCGTTCGAAGCCTATTAATTGCTAGAGGACCTTTTTAAACTGAATAATGTCGTTTAACAGTAGCAAGAATAAAGTTAAAAAGACGGCACCGGTACTGAAGGGGTTAATTTGGTTACTATTGGTCGATTTTATAGAGCGTAGGAAGGAGGTTTACTTATGAAAAAGCTACAGACTATCTAAATGTATTCTTTTATCTGCCATATATCCTTCCTAAGCTACTTTAAATCGTCTATATGTAGCTGAAATCCAATGCAAAAGACGTCACCGGTAAAGAAGGGGTTAATGAATTATATTATTATATAGCTATTATATTATTTTATATATTTTATATATTATGTTTCGCCAGATGTCGTAATTCCCGAGAAGGGGTGGCCATGAATATTTGGCGTTTGTCACGAATCGCTAGGTCAAGTTGCCTGGGCTTGACATCTACCGATAACATTTTGACAGTGCGGGCTTGATCCGCCGACTATTTGATCAGCAGCCGACGCTCTACTGACTATGCCACGGCTCTCGACAATAAGCCAAGTGTAATGTCCTAAAATACTGATTTATCTACGTCTGATATTTTATGATAATTTCTACTTCCAAATATAATGTGCCATGTTTCTTCAAGTTTTACTTAACAATATCTCGTCAAAAAGTTTTAAGGGGAGAGGATCGTTTTTCTGGTCCTCCTTCTCCCTCGCGTTTATCCCCATTAGTTTTTAGCAGTGTCATAACCCCGGTATATGATCTCTATTTATGCCAGATATTTACATATATTTACATAGATACACTGGCCACAAAGGCCTTACCATCCAAACGAGGTGGTCAGGAATTAATTCTAGTAGAGATGGCATATCCGAGAGAAAAGGAAAGTTGAAGGAAAGGATAGAAAAGAAGAGAGAAGAAGAAGAAGAAGAGAGAGAGAGAGAGAGAGAGAGAGAGAGAGATACTCGGACCACACAGACCTCGCGGTACCAACTAGTTGGTCCGGCCTTAATACTACTAGGAACACTTGGAGGAAGCAAGAGAACGTACGAGGAAAAGGTAAAGGGGGTCACCGGCATTGTTTATCTTTCTCTCCTTTTCTCTCTTTCTCTGGCTTGTATCCATTCGGCCCCATTCAGCCAACTGTTTTAAGACGTTTATCCCCATTCAGGTGTCGATTTCTTCCTGGCGAGCGATAGCGAGCCAGCATTGTGCTTCGCCGGAGACATTTTTCTATCGAAAAATTTACAAATTTAGCTTGCTGTCAAAACAAAAATATATGTATATGCTGGCTCACTACCGCTCGCCAGGAAAATATTGACACCTGGATGAGGGGAAGAGATAGAGAGATAGAGTACGGTACCACAAGACTCTGGGTAAAGGAATCCTTATAGGCAGTTGCAAGAGTCTGTAAATCTGAGAGGGTAGGGTTGGGTTTCACAGTTCCTTTTTTTTTTTTTTTTTTCTGTATATATTTATATTTTATTTTTTTACCGAGTGGTTTATTTTCTTTATTTATGTTTATCTTGTTTTTTTCTGAGTGGCTTCTTTCTTCTTTTTGTATTGTGTATTTTTATTGTTTTAATTTGTTTTTGTTACTGAGTGGCTTGCATCTGCAGGAAACAATGTTAGATAGCCAAAACGCAGCTCTGCCTTTTGTCTTTTGTATACACATAGAGAACAATTAAGGGAGCCCACCTCGCTTTTGTTTTCTCTTGCTCTCCCTCTCTCTTTGGCTTGTAGCTATTCGGCCCCATTCAGCCTACTGTTTTAAGACGTTTACCCCCATTCAGGTGTCAATATTTTCCTGGCGAGCGGTAGCGAGCCAGCATATATATATATATATATATATATATTATACAGTATATATATATATATATATTTGTTTTGACAGCAAGCTAAATTTGTAAATTTTTCGATAGAAAAATTTCAGCGGCGAAGCCGGATTTCTGGCTCGCTATCGCTCGCCAGGAAGAAATCGACACCTGGATGGGGATAAACGTCTTAAAGCAGTTGGCTGAATGGGTCCGAATGGATACAAGCCAGGGAAAGAGAAAAAAGGAGAGAAAGATACAAAAAAAGGTCTATATGATCAGGTATGTTGTGGTGGGTGTGGCAGTGGTGGGTGTGGCAGTGGTGGGTGTGGCAGTGGTGGGTGTGGCAGGATCAGGTATGTTGTGGTGGGTGTGGCAGTGGTGGGTGTGGCAGTGGTGGGTGTGGCAGTGGTGGGTGTGGCAGTGGTGGGTGTGGCAGTGGTGGGTGTGGCAGTGGTGGGTGTGGCAGTGGTGGGTGTGGCAGTGGTGGGTGTGGCAGGATCAGGTATGTTGTGGTGGGTGTGGCAGTGGTGGGTGTGGCAGTGGTGGGTGTGGCAGTGGTGGGTGTGGCAGTGGTGGGTGTGGCAGGATCAGGTATGTTGTGGTGGGTGTGGCAGGATCAGGTATGTTGTGGTGGGTGTGGCAGGATCAATATTGTCTAGTGTTTGTGGTTTGGTGGTGTAATGGTTTAGATGCTTATGTTCTGGGTGTGGTGTCCGGAGTTGGAATCCCGGGAGGACCATATGCTTTCATTAGTTTATTCAAGTACATTGGAGTTTGTAATGGATGATTAATGTTAACAACTGGGTTGTTACCTGTTATGTGATCAGGTAAGGGATATGTGTAGTAATGATTTGTTGGACTTCTGTAAATACCTGTATTTTGATGTACGTTACTGATGTTCCTCGGAGCTGCGGTGGTCCAGTGGTTAGTGTTTCGGACTAAGAATATGCTATCCTATGATCGATTCCCGGTCGGTGCTACTAGCAACTAGCTTAATCAAGTCAGTTTAAGACGAAAACAACAAATAATAATAAAGTAGGTGTGCAGTTTTCGCATTACAAAAAAAAATGCATACGCAACTCTGCGACCTAAAATTCTGCAAATAGTATTGAATCTCTTAGGTAAAATCGGTTCATATACAGTATAATATATATATATATATATATATATATATATATATATATATATATATATATAATATACTAAATGTTTTGTTATACTCACAGCCGGACTTGAACCACCGACAGTCAGAACAAGTGCCCATACTTTAATCCAGTATACCACAGCATGATAGAGGATACTTGTGTGTAGTGGACACTCGTCCTGACTGTTGGTGGTTCATGTCCACCTGGGCATATATACAGTATATATATATTTACATTTATGATCACATTGAATCTTAACCATTATTTTGTAGCATTTTGAATATGGTGTAATTCAAATTTAAAATATAAATAAGAAAGAAATAGTGACCATAATCTGTGACCTTCAACATTCACCTTGACCTTTGAATAACAAAAACACAAAATTTGGACAATTGTTGCATTGACCAACCAAATTTGCCAGCAAAATTTGGTGACGATATGTAACCAACCCGTTCAGTACAGTTGTCGGTTTCATTTCATACTGGATATTAAGACGATTTAATTTAGTTTATGAAGGGCTTCCATATAATTAGCAGGCTTTCAATTATCTTAGTTAACCCTTTTTACTACCACAGATCCTTCATAAGCTCCACAAAATTGTCTAATTATAGCTATTATACAATACAAATGACGTCACCGGTACACAAAGGGTTAAACAGTTTAGGAAGAGTTTAAAGACAATTATTAACACACTTCTTTTGTTCTTTGACCTTGACCTTTAACCTTAAGTATTATATATATATGATTGAAATATATGTTATTTAAGTAAAATGCAACTAACAGTCGTCAGCTTATTGAAAATTGAATTATTTTATGATGAAGGTTAACTTTTGACCTTGGCCTGTGACCTTGACCTTTATGTAGGATTATATTGTTTGTTTTGATGTAACCCTAGAAAATCAAATAAGAGTCTAAAATTTCAGTAAAGATCATCAGTTAGTTTCAGAGGTATTGAAGGAATAGTTGACCTTGACATTTGACCTTCATCTTGACCTTCATGATGTCTGAAAATTTAATATTTTAATTTTCCCTTAAAGCACAATTGTCTCAACAAATTTTGTGAAGTTTACATGAATAGTAATGAAATTAGCATAGTATCCTTATATTTGACGTTGACCTGTGACCTTCACCTATCAAATGGAAATATGTTTATTCCTGTATGAACTTGGTCTAGGCATTCCGAATATGCATGATATGCCTAATGAGAATCTTACATTAAATAGGAACTACTAGTAAAAATCATATTTTGACCTTTGACCTTGACCTTCGACCTTATAATTTCTTATCAAGGACTTAGTTAGCTTAACAGCAATGTTCGTATTAACTAGCGTTATGAATACGATGTAATTCATTTAAAAACTTATTGGTTACAAATAGTGATCATATACTGTGACCTTGACCTTTGACCTTTGACTAAAAATAAAATACATATATTTGGATGTTCGTCGCATTGACCAACTAAATTTGCCTGTATAATTTGGTGACAATACCTTAAACAGTCTAGGAGGAGTTTAGGGAAAATGACAAATACTCTTGTTTTGACCTTGACCTCTGACCTTAACTATTACAATATTTATGTGAAATTTGATATATATGATATTTAAGTAATAAGCCATAACAGTTTTCCAAAATTTGAGTAATCTTTTTTAATAAATAATAAAAGCTGACTTTTGACCTTCAGCTGTGACCTTGACCTTTATGTAAGAGTATATTTTTGTTTGCATTGACATTCCCCATGAAAATCAAATAAGCATGCCTAACTTAATTAAAACCCATCAATTAGTTTCATATATATTAATAGAATAGTTGACATTGACCTTTAACCTTTATCTTGACCTTTATATGTCTCAACATTTATTGTTTTCCTTTTCAATTAAAGTGCAACTATCTCACCAAAATGTGTGAAGTTTGCATGAAAAGTAAAGAAAATATCATATCAACCTTTTATTTGACCTTGCCCTGTAACCTTGATCTTTCATATAGAATTTAATAGTTTCTTGTATGACCTTGGCCTAGGTATTCCGAATATACACGGTAAGCCTAGTGAGAATCTAACAGTTAGTATAAGAAATACTAGTAAAAAACCTATTTTGACCTTTGAGCTTGAACTTTGACCTTACCCTTTAAAATATTGATCTACGATTTGGGCAATATGATATTAAGGTTACCAGTAACTTGTATTGTGAAAATGAAGACATTTGAGTAAAAAAGTAAAATAAATAGTAAAAGTTGATCTTTGACCTTGACCTGTGACCTGGACCTTTATGCAAGAGTATTTATTTGGTTTTCATTGACATTGCCCTGGAAAATCAAATAAGTATGCCTAATTTCATGAAAACCCATCAGGTAGTTTCATATATATTAATAGAATAGTTGACCTTGACCTTTGACCTTTATCTTGACCTTTATGATATGTGTATCCAAATGTATTATTATCCTTTTCATTTAAAGTGCAACTATCTCACCAAATTTTGTGAAGTTTGCATGAAAAGTAAAGAAAATAGCATATTGACCTTTTATTTGACCTTGACCTGTGACCTTGACCTTTCATATGGAATTGTATAGTTTTTTGTATGACCTTGGCCTAGGTATTCCAAATATACATGGGAAGCCTAGTGAGAATCTATCAGTTAGTATAAGAAATACTAGTGAAAAACCTATTTTGACCTTTGACCTTGACCTTTGACCTTACCCTATAGAATATTTACCTAAAATTTGGTCAATACGATATTAACGTTACCAGTAACTTGTATAGTGAAAATGAAGACATTTGAGTAAAAACTAAAAATATATTAAATATTTACTTTTTTTTTTTTTTTTTTTTTTTTTTTTTTTTAAGAGACAATGAACGGAGGAAGGAAAAACACAGATAAAACAAAAAGGTCCATGTGCCTAAAGGCATCCTCCATTCATAAAATGTTTGTAACAACTGGATTTAAACATTTGTTGATTGTAAGTTTGTGGAAAGCAATTCGAGGGAAGTGAATTCCAAAGAGTAGTAGCTCTGGGGATAAATGAATTCTGATAAGCAGAAGTTCTGCATTGTGGAGGAGAAAGTGTAAATTCATGGGCGCTCTCAGCTGCCCTAGTTCTACGGGGAAAGATGTGGAGAGGCGGCACAATTGAAGCAAGTTCCTCGGAACAATTGCTGTGAAAATATCTGTAGAATAATGCAAGGGATGCAACGTTTCTTCGTATGGCTAATGTAGGAAGGTCCTGTGTGATTGCAGGGTTATTGATTAATCTAATAGCTTTATTTTGAATTTTGTCCAACTGCCTCAATGCAACCACTCCACTTCCACCCCACAGAGGTGAACAGTAATCCATCTGAGAGCGCACATGACTTTTATATATTACGGCCAACTGCTCGTCAGTGAAGAATTCTCGAACTCTGTACAGGAGTCCCAGTTTTTTAGAGGCATTCTTAGCAATGCTTCTAACATAATGTGTCCAGCTCAAGTTAGTAGTTAATGTTACACCGAGAATGTCAATGCTAGGGGAAGTGGGAATATTTACATCATTAAAAAATATATGGGAGTCAGTGAGATTCTGTCGGTTAGAAAATTGAATGTACTTGGTTTTCTGTGCATTAAAGGAAACTAGATTCTCTTGTCCCCATTCATTAATTCTAGAAAGGTCCTGGTTCAGAGAAATTGCAGTGTTTATTTTTGAATTTATAAGATCGGGTTGGGTGAAAGAATTGGTAAATGTGAAGGAACTGTGGAGTGTTGAGTCATCTGCGTAGGAATGTATTGGATTATGAGTGGTAGATATGAGATCATTGATATGAATGAGGAACAGAGTTGGGGCCAAAACTGATCCCTGGGGAACACCAGCATTTATTGAGTGAAATTGAGAATAAAGGCCATCTACCATTACACGTATTTTTCTGTTATGAAGATAAGAAGAAATTAGTGGAACTAATGATGCAAGGCCGTAGTGTGACATCTTCGACAATAAGGATTGATGCCAGACTCTATCAAATGCCTTTGATATATCCAGTGCTATTGTATGTGTTTCACCATGTTGGTCTGTAGCTTGGTTGATTTGATGCGTAAGAAGGCAAAGAATGTCTGCAGTTGATCGACATCGTCTAAAACCATATTGCCTATCACTGATTAATTTATTATTCTCCAGATGCTTAATTATGTGATTATTTAATATAATTTCAAAAACTTTGCCAAGAGTGGAAGTTATAGCTATTGGTCTGTAGTTTGATGGATCTGAAGAGGCACCTTTTTTAGGAACTGGATGGATGTTTGCTTCTTTCCAGGGTACTGGGAAGCATGAGGTATGAGTACACAGACGGAAAAATGTTGCCAATACAGGAGCGAGCACCAAGGAGCAATTCTTAAGTACTATTGGAGGAATTTCATCTGGACCAGGAGCCTTATCTACTGAGAGATTCTGCAAAATAGTTTTGACATGTCTGGTGTGGATCTTAAGTGAGGGAATTTCAGGTGAATTAAAATTAAGTACAGGGACATCTTGATTTATTTCATCTAAGGTTGAGTTGGTGGAGAAAATATCTGCAAGAAGGTTAGCTTTACCTCGTGGGTCACTTACAAGATTGCCAGTCGGAGATTTTAATGGTGGAATGGATGAAGCAGTAGTGAAGTTGGATTTGAATAAGTTAAGAGTAGACCAAAATATTTTGTTATCATTTGGATTATTTAGAAGTTTATTTGCCTGCTTATGGAGAAAGTTTGATTTAGTTAGGTTTAATACAGTTTTGGCATGATTTCTGATGTTTCTAAAGTAATTAAAGGCTTCATGTGTTTTTGATCTTGTGTATGCATTGTAGGCTATTGCTTTTTGTTCAGTTACTCTAGCACAATTATGGTCAAACCATTTAGGTGAATTAGATCTTTTACTGTATTATTTTTAACCTTGATCTTTGACCTTAACCTTTAAGTAAAATGGAAAATGCCTTTTTGACTGACCATCGCATTGACCTAATTGATATACCTGTGAAATTTGGTGAAAATCCACCGAACGGTCTAGGAGGAGTTTCCGGACAGACAGACGGACGACGATGACGGACGACGACGACGGACGACGACGACGACGACGACGACAGACAGGCTGGCCGGTGGTGCACAGTATACGGGCGGGATCTGTTTGCGCGATACCACTCTGCTTCGCAGAGTTAATAAAAAAAAACATTGCTAAAGTTCGGGATTATAATAAAAATGTAATTCCGAAATAAACGAAAAGTGGAGAAATAAAGTAAAACAAAATAAAAATAAATCCAGTTTCTAAAATGAAGGGGATTACTAAAATAAAATAAAAACACGTACACGAAGTGATGTGAATGGTAAGAGGGGGAAACAAAGGCCAACGATATAAGGACCAAAGGGGAAGGTGTAAAGAAAGACGAATAAAATGTGTGAGAGAGAGAGAGAGAGATTACCAGATATATAAAACATTTGAATTTGACACACTCATGGCCTACCAACCCGTCTCAGCATTGGTGGACAAACAAAGTACAGTCGACCACTTGTGTGCTGTATTTGTTTATGTACAGTCGGCCTAATAAGTGATGTCTCGGCACCAAGTATGTTTTGATCAATAATTGGTATCATCACTATTTACACGTGATTTCTTCTTTTTGAATGAGCTATACAAACAGGTTCCTACACCTATCCACCTTATTCAACATCTGACAGACATCAATACAGAGCGAGAGCCAGTTGTCATGACAGCTGAAACATGACTTATTAGCGCCCCTGTACACATTATCTCTATTATTAGATGCGGCTGGCACATGGCCAACGTAATTGATCAGGTTCTACTGAATGTACATTAAGGGGGAGGTAGTTATTTTTCTCACTCATCTTTAGTCCCATTATTTTTTAGATTTTAAGTCGTTCGTTCCATTATTTTGGCAATTTTAAAACCTTTTGCCTCATTTATTTGTCATTATAAAGACCTGTCGTGCCATTTAGGTGTCGATTTTGTCTTGGCGAGCGATAGCGAGCCTGTAATTCTCGGAGGAACTGGCCTTCGGCCAGAACATATATACCAGGTTATTATATATATATATATACAAAAAAAAAAAAAAAAAAAAAAAAAAAAAAAATATATATATATATATATATATATATATAAAGAAAAGCAGGACCAGGGTTATGACGAACATCTTTATTGTTGCGACGTTTCGGCACAGTCACGTACCATCATCAGGCTAGAATAAACAAAATAATATACCTTAATATTACATAGTTATAGTTACTAAAATTATGCATGCCTTTCATAGAATATTGCAGACATCGAAGTGAAATATGGGAGTAAACTAATAAATTCAAAGTTCAGATTTTACGTTAAATCATATGAATTAATAGATACATTAGACTATCGCGAAAATAAAAGAAGACAATGATTATGAGTCATAATCATGCTGATTGTGAAAACTTGGCAATTAGATGATGCAGAAACATATTGTATCATTACGCATCGCATCGAGGAATCAGCTGCTAAAGGATTCAATTTGCCATAAGCTGGAAATGTACCCACTATACTTATCACAACTTTATCTGCTACAAAACCAAATTCGCTCTATAGTCAGCAAACAAAAGCCGATCTAGCACCTCTGAAATGCCACTTCAACATTTTGCAATACCACCTCAACCGTCTGCAATGACACCTCAACCATCTGCAATACCACATCAACCCTCTGCAATACCACCTCAACCCTCTGCAATACCAGCTCAACCCTCTGCAATACCACCTCAACCCTCTGCAATGCCACCTCAACCCCCTGCAATACCACCTCAACCCTCTGCAATGCCACCTCAACCCTCTGCAATTCCACATCAACCGTCTGCAATGCCACATCAACCCTCTGCAATACCACCTCAACCCTCTGCAATACCACCTCAACCATGTGCAATACCAACTCAACCCTCTGCAATACCACCTCAACCCTCTGCAATACCACCTCAACTGTCTGCAATACCACCTCAACCCACTGCAATACCACCTCAACCCCCTGCAATACCACCTCAACCCTCTGCAATACCACCTCAACTGTCTGCAATACCACCTCAACCCTCTGCAATACCACCTCAACCCTCTGCAATACCACGTCAACTGTCTGCAATGCCACCTCAACTGTCTGCAATACCACCTCAACCCTCTGCAAATCAAAATTCCATAGTTTTTCCTCCATAGTTGAAAGAGTGACAGGGTCAAAATCAAGGGACGTTCGAGCCAAAATGCCTGGACACACGTACTTTGAAGCAATTTAAGTCATAGGAAGAGGGAAAGACTGATTCTGGGAGAGAGTTCCAGAGCTCAGCTGTTGAGTAGAAGAAAGTTTGAGAGTAATGTTTCACTCCTGGGTTGGAGAGTTGCACAGAGTAGGGGTGGGATTGTGTTGTAATACGGGTACTATGTGCCCTATGTAAAGGAGGAGGTATACACTGGGAAAGCTCTGAGGAACACTGATTATTATAGTAGCGATAGAATAGCGAGAGAGATGCAACATTGCGGTGGAGAGAGAGAGATTGCAGAGTTGGTGAGTGGACGGAAGTTAATTATACGAAAGGCCTTCCTTTCAGCTTTGTCTAGGAGAGCGGTGTGAGAGGAACCTCCCCACACATGTGAACAATACTCAATACAAGGACGCACTATACCCCTGTACAGAGCAAGAAGCTGTGCAGGGGTAAAGAACCCCCTAAGGCAGTTGAGCACACCCAGCTTCTGGGAGGCTGCCTTAGCAAGACTGGTGATATGGTCCTTCCAAATGAGAGCAAAAGAAAAAGAGACACCAAGAACATTGAGAGAAGATGAAGGATTGATTTTTGTATTATTGAAGAATAAGAGATGGTCCACTGGGAGTTCCGGACGGGTAGATAGATGGAGAAATTGGGTCTTGGAAGCATTAAAAGTAACAAGGTTTTCTCTGCCCCAATTGGAGATAGTATTTAGACCAGAATTTAAGTATTCTATGATTTCATTACGTTTGTCGTTGAGGGATTGCTGGCTGGGGGGTTCTGAAAAAACTAATGGAGTAGTGTAAGGTGGAGTCGTCTGCGTATGAATGGATGGGAATTGAGGTACAGTTGAGAAGATCATTTATAAAAATTAGAAAGAGAATAGGAGATAGGACAGAGCCCTGAGGAACATCGGTGTTTATAGGGTGAGGAAGTGAGCGATGGCCGTCCACCACCGCAGCTATGGAATGGCCGGAAAGGAAATTAGAGACAAAGGCACAGATGGAGGGATAGAAACTGAAGGAGGGTAGTTTAGAGATTAAAGATTTGTGCCAGACTCTATCGAAGGCTTTCGATATGTCTAGTGCAGCAGAAAATGTCTCACCGAAGTCCCGAAAGGAGGATGACCAAGAGTTAGTAAGATATGAAAAAAGATCACCAGTAGAGCGACCCTTAACACTTAAAGAGCGGGGCCCGACTTAAGTCCGTATATAAAAAGCAGCAAGTTAGGAGCATTATTAAGGCTTTTAACCCTTATTTAGCGGCGAGCAACATAAGTCGAGTTAAAAAAAGCTGGACTATGTGGCGGCGCTCGACATAACTCGAGTGGCAATTTCAGCACGTAATGTGGCTGAGAGAGAGAGACAAGTGGTGGCAGGAGACTAGCGAGCGTATGACTGCTCCAGACCACCGCGGCGAACCTACTGACACAAATCTCAGCTCCCTCCTCCCTCTCTCACTCGCTACATACTCAATTATGTACTGAAAGTACCGAATTACCTGCTTTTTGCACTCGCGTTGCACGGTTATTGCAAGAAAACTATCCATCATACAAGGATCGTTATGGTGTCATTCGAAAGCTCTGTTTATGCCCTTTCAGGGATAGGTATTTGTTTTACGTTCTGGGTCTTATTTAGGCATGAAAATGATCACGTAAACAGCCCTATTTTGGCTAAAAACACCCCGCTGTGCGGTACACATAAATAAACCGCATAGGCCGCTCGTAAGGTGTTAAAGGGTTAAAATCGAGTGCAAATGGCCGGGAGCGCAGCAGTCCACACGGCCGACACCCAGGGCTTACCGCCGCCCACTGACTCATGCTCCCTCTGTTCTCGAGAAGCCGGCAGTGTAGCCAGTAGTGAGCGTAGCTGGAAAAAATATGCCGCTATACGCTAAACTCCCATGTTAGTGGTAGCACTGCAGGAAAATGACGAGTGCTACATAGCTCGTTCTGGTCTCATTTTGAAGGTTGTAGCGCCTAGGTTTTTGCTGAATATATACATTTCTTTTCATGCAGATACTTGATTGATCATTCAGGAGGGCCTGAAAATGCCCAAAATAGCCCAAAACCCACCGTTAGACGAGGGTTAAGGAAGCCATACTGGCGATCTGAGAGCAGATTATGAGAAGAGAAATGCTTAAGAAATTTGGAAGCAAGAATAGTTTCAAAAACTTTAGAAATACAAGAGATGAGAGCAATTGGACGATAGTTGGAGGGTTGAGAGTGGTCATCCTTCTTTGGGGACATGTTGAATGAATACCACCTCAACCCTCTGCAATACCACCTCAACCCTCTGCAATACCACACCAACACACCTTCATCCCCACCTTCTCTTTGCAACACTTCATCGACATCTCACCAATATTGCAAGTATTTCGACGCCACCACACTCTGCAACACATACCAACAGCACTGCAACATAACCACTACTCCACTAATATAACTTAAATCCCTGCACCGCCTCTACTCCACCCTGCAATACCTCATCAGGAATGCAACACCCCCTGCAACACCTCATCAGCAATGCAACACCCCCTGCAACACCACATCTACACCCCTGCAACACCTCAGCAATGCAACACCACACACATTCAATACTCCTTGCAACACTAGGACCCTTCTCATAATGTTATCAGCTCACCACGCCACTTTCACTCATAAGCCCAAGACAAAGGGGGACTGGCACTGCTAAGATAGTGAGTGAGTGAGTGAGTGTATGTGTATGAGAGAGAGAGAGAGAGAGAGAGTACAAAGGAGTACAAAGGAAATCAAGCAACAACAGTACTAGTGACCCTTCTAGGCTGCTTGTCCTCCAAAACACTGAGGATCAAGTGTCCAAACAGTGGTTTAGAGTGGGTAAGGGAACATTGGAAAGGAAACTACTGCCCTGCCACTAACGTGGCAGGACTAGGAAGTTAGTAGGGGACATATGGGTTAGTAACTGAGGGGAGGATAAAGTTATTCATTTACAAACGCAGTCAGTCGCGGGTTTGATGCGAGATATTTGTCTAGGTGGAATTTAAATGAATCAACGGTGCTGCAGTCTATAACGTCTCGGGGAAGCCCATTCCACAAGTTGACAACTCGATTGAAGAAGAAATTCTTAGATTCGTGCGAGTTAAAAGATTTACCAATAATTTTGCAACCGTTTCCCCGCGTGTAATTAGATTGGTCGATAGTGAAGTACTTACTACAGTTCATATTGTCGATGCCTTTGATGATTTTGAACACTTGGATTAAGTCGCCTCTTAACCCGGTGAGACCCAGCGTCGCACGTGTTGCGTCGGCAGTCTTTGATCACCAACTCCCAGCGACGCATCACGTGCGTCCGACATATAAAAAACACTTACGTGGCTCGTAAGGTAGGAAATGGCGGGAGAATAGGAGGGGGAGGTACCGTAGTGTGTGTGGGAGCCGGGCCAGTAGGTGTGAGCGGGCCGAGACAGCCGCGCGGCTGGTGGTGGTGGGCTTAGTGGGGATAGTTTACACCCCTAGTTCACCGCCACTTTGAACTTTCATTACTCCGGTCATATGGGAGCTAGAGGCTTGAGATTTATGTGAGATACTCCTTAGGATGTATGCCGTACAATGCCATACTCAGTTTTTACCCTAGTGCTCCCGGGCGGGTGGTCATGCGGGGGAGACGAACTATTGAAACCCCCCCCCCGCCCCCCAAATGACCGAAATGAGTTTTTTTTTATTTATGTCTTCATTTCTCACCATTCTCTTCCATTTTGGCTCACCACATTTTTTTGAGGCTCCCCCCCCCCCAACACCCCACCTCCCCCCCCCCCCCAAAAAAAAAATGTCAGAGGTGATTTTTTTTTTTTTCCATTTCTCATCCTTGTCTTCCATTTTAGCAAACAAAAAAAATAAGTGAAAATGGCTTGGGACTGGGGTGAACAAAATATTATAACTAGCCGGGGCTCAACGGGTTAATCTGCGCTGGGTTAAAGGAAATAGATTTAATTCTCTAAGACGCTCTTCGTATGGTTTGTTCTTTAGGCTAGGTATCATTTTGGTAACTCTACGTTGAACTCGTTCTAGCTTGTTTATATCTTTTTGGTAATAAGGGCACCAGGATTGAACGCAGTATTCCAGAAGAGGGCGGACTAAGGAATTGTAAAGGGTTAGGATAACTTCTTTGGATTTATTCTCAAATGACCTGCCTATAAAGCCAATTATTTTGTTTGCCTTCTTAACAACTTCTGAACATTGTTGACTCGGTTTTAGGTTACTCGATATTGTTACTCCCAGATCAGTTTCTCTGTTTACATTCTTAAGCTGAGTGCCATTCATCGAATAGTTTGCTTTCTCATTTAGGTATCCGACATGTAGTACTTTACATTTATCCGCATTGAAACTCATTTGCCAAATTTGGGCCCAACATGACAATTTATCTAGATTGTGTTGCATATCGTCAACTTGTTCTTTTGAGAGTTCGCTATTTGCAATTTTTGTATCGTCAGCAAATTTTGAGATTGTGCAGGTGAGACCCTCATCTATGTCGTTGATGTAAATTAGAAAGAGAATTGGTCCTAGTACCGATCCCTGGAGTACCCCGCTACTTACATTGGTCCATTTAGATGCCTTACCGTTTATGACTACCCTTTGCTTTCTGTTGCTGAGCCAATTTTCTATCCATTTCAACACACCGTCTTGTATTCCATGCGCTTTTAGTTTTAGCAGTAAACTTTTGTGGGGAACTTTGTCAAAGGCCTTTTGAAAATCAAGGTATATAATATCTACAGCTTTACTCTCATCGTAGAGGTTGAGGATATCATGGAAGAAGTCTAAGAGGTTTGTTAAACAGGAACGTTTTTTACGAAAGCCGTGTTGAGTATCTTTAAGTATGTTATTTTCCTCTAAGTGATTTACGAGTCTGTCTCGTATGACCGTTTCTAGCATTTTACATACAACTGAGGTTAAGCTAATTGGACGATAGTTACTTGGTAGGAATTTGCTGCCTTTTTTGAATATCGGTGTTATGTTGGCTAGCTTCCACTGATCAGGCATAGTTCCAGACTGCAAGGATTTATTGAATAGTAATGTCAGTGGTTTGGGGAGCTCATTCTTAGCTTCCTTTAGAACTCTAGGCGAGATTGTATCAGGTCCTGGCGTTTTATTTACCTTGAGTTTATCTAAACAATTCAATACTTCTCTCTCTGTAACGGTGATATTGCTTAGAACATCTGAATTATCAATCTGAATCGGCGATGGTGTAGGGATATCACTGAGGTCTTCTGTTGTAAAAACTGATGCAAAGAAGGTATTGAGGGCATTACTCATTTGTACTTTGTCTTTGGTGTATTCTCCTTTTTCATCGACTAACGGTCCAACAGTTGAAGTAACTACTTTTTTCTTTCTGATATAACTATAGAATTCTTTCGGGTTTGTTTTACTTTGATTCGCAATATGTAACTCTAAGGTCTTTTTACTTTGCTTAATTAACTTTTTGGCTTTGCGTCGTAGCTCTACAAATTTCACCCGTTCTTCGTCATTTTGTGAGGATTTTAATCTATCATTAGCAAATTTTTTAGCAAGCAGGCAGTTTGACATATCTTTATTCCACCATTTGGGCTTATTATTATGGCCTGGACGCCGTATTTTCGATGGTATGCAGTCTTGCACTGCTTTTAGGTAAGTGGTTTCGAATAACTTCCAAGATGTATTTATGTCGTTATTGTTAATTAAAAAGCTCCAGTCAGTTTCTTTAAACATAGCTCTAAGTTTATGGAAGTTTGCTTTCTTGAAATTAGGGACTTTTTCGATGCTACTATTTGGTTCGTTACTAGTAAACTTTAAAGTGAAAGTTATCGTACGATGGTCGCTGTTACTGAATTTATCACCAACATTCAAATTCTCTATCAATTCTTCTTTTGTTGCAAGTACAATGTCAAGAACGTTATTACCACGGGTCGGCGTTCGAACAAATTGATAAAGCGAACTCTCTTGCAAGTTCGTATACAAGTCATGTCCGGAGTGTGAAGTAAGAGTATCGCCCCACTTGGTCACAGGTAAATTAAAGTCGCCAAAAATTACGGTATCTTGTGAGTTACTTACATCTGCAATTTGTTCGTGAATTTCTCGGTCAGTTTGCACTGATTGAACTGGAGGTCTGTATATTAACGCAAGTATTATTTTTGTACCTTTATTATTCTTTATTAGCACAAAA
The DNA here is from genome assembly GCA_032716605.1 of Paralithodes platypus. Taxonomy (NCBI): domain Eukaryota; kingdom Metazoa; phylum Arthropoda; class Malacostraca; order Decapoda; family Lithodidae; genus Paralithodes; species Paralithodes platypus. The sequence goes on from CM064569.1 coordinate 21,051,487, forward strand.
GATGTGTCGACGTTCACAATTTGAGGTTTTGACACGAGGGTAGGGTTAAGACTTTCTTTGATATAAAATAAAACGCCACCTCCATTTTTATTTATTCGGCTGTTCTCAAACATTACATAACCGGGAAGTGAATACTCTGCTAAAAAGTCTCTATCTTCTGTATTGAGCCAAGATTCTGTTATGCCAATCACATCATAATTTTCTGTAAACACTAGTTCCTCTAAATCTGAAAATTTATTGCGTATGCTACGAGCGTTTGCATAGAAAACCTTTAAAGTTGCGGTTTTAGAACTCGCAGAACGTTCTTTCATCGAATTTTTGGTTCTGGTCGGATCTACATTTACATTCATGGCTGTCCTCGGTCCTCGGTCGTTATCCCTGACGGTTTTGAATTTGGGTCGTGTTGGTGGAGCTTTATCCAAATTCGCGGTTCTTGACGGATTAGTATTTAATTCCTTTGTAGGTTGCCGTCCTCGCTGTCTTCGGTCCTCCTTCCTGGTTGTCCTGTGCTGAGTCGATTTCTTCTCCGAAAATCCTTCACCGCATCGTTGAGAAGACGCCCAAAACGTGCTGCTCCCACCTGGTTCAGATGAACTCCATCGTCCGAAAACAAATAGTCATCGTAGTAGAAATTGTCCCAGGTGTCGACGAATCCCACGTTCTCCTTCCTGCAGAGGTTTGCTAGACAACGATTTGTGCTGGTGGCTATGTTGTAAAATCGGCTCTCTACACCGAGCCGGGGGACGATTCCTGAGACGATGATCCTTGATGACTTCTCCTTAAACGACTTGATCAGCTGCTGGTACTTTAAAAGCAAATCTTCCGACCGGGTTCGCTGTACATCGTTGGATCCAACGTGGATGACGTACATTGTATTAGCAGGGGCCAGCTTTGATACTTCGTCAACTGCTGCAACTACGTCATCCACACCACCACAAGGGATACAAAAACGCTTCCTGCTCTTAGGTGCCCTGGCGCAAAACTCTGTGAGCTGACCACGTATCATCGAGTCTCCCACGAGCCGGACTTCTTCTATTTCCTCTTCGTCATCCGAGTCTGCGAGTATCTGGAAACGGTTTTGACACTCGGTAATCGGTATGTGTTTCCTGGTCTTGGGGCAAACGTTGTTCCTCACGACACGGAAGTTGTCTTGAGGGGGAAGAGAGTCACTATTTGTATCTTGAGTATCGGAAACATCAGCTGAAGTGGCTACTGTAGGCGTTGAATTGTTGGCAGTTGACGTTGGGGCGTTGGTGGCTGCTGGAGTTGCGGTGACAATTGAAGTTTGTGGTACTCCAACGTTGAGTGTTACAAACTCTTGGAGTGATTCCAGCTTCATGGTGAGGACGTTGATCTTGTTGTAGGCTTCATCTAATTTCACTGTAAAATTCTCTCGTTGCTGGCAGAGCCGGCAGACTTGAAGATCGATAGTAGCAAACATGGACTCACCAAACCTACCGGCACAGTTCGCACAAGCGCGAGGCATGGTGACAGTCACTTTCTTCAGATCACTTCACTCACTTAAAAAACAATTCACTCACTTTAAAACACTTCACTCACTTTAAAAACACTTCAATCACTTCAACCGAAAACAAATATGCTGAAATACGCAGAAATAGGTTATCAGGGGTGATAGCCTAACCGAAAACAAAAATGTTGAGATACGCAGAATTAGGCTTCCAGGGGCGATAGCCTAACCAAAAGTTTTTTTAAAAATTGAAATACGCAATAATAGGCTACCAGCGTTGAATAGCCTAACCGAAAATAATAAAATTGAAATTCGCAGAAATAAGCTACCAGGTGTGATAACCTAACCTTAAACAAATATATGTATAACAGAATATGTAGCTAAATATACAATTCACCAAATAGAGATTATATAAAAATCAAGTGTGACTGCACACAAGGGGTTAATATACTGTGTCAACAGATGGCCCTGGTGTCACTGTAGCCTAGTAAAGCAGTAGCCTACTCTTTTTAGATAAAAAAGTGTATCAGTCAAAGGTTATTACAAGATCGTGCAAGCAACAACTAAAATTACAGATATATACTGTATAGCTACAGTAGGATACTAAATACAATATCTACAAGAGTTAATAATAAACAGATTGGCTGGCTATAGGCTAGGCTAGGTTTGGGTTAGGTCAAAAGCTTGGCAGGTTGGGTTAGGCTAGGTTAGTTTGTACAAATACCACCCTTAGCTTAAAGTAAAATCAGTCTGAGGAGAAAAAGTCAAGAATATATCTAGGGGGAAAAGATAAATGAATGCACTTAAATTTGGTACAAAATTTGCTGGAATTTAATATGTATAATCCCCCAAAAAGGTTTGTTTACAAAATGGCGTCGGCGTTAGTCTCTGTAGGCAGGTTAGTTAGTAAACAATATTGTTTATTAGCAAATTAATATGCAAAGCTTTACTTACATACAAGGCAGTTAAATAGATACTTACTACAGTAGGTAATGGGTAAAATTAGGGGCTACGATTTTATATAAAATAGTAATAAGAGAGCGTTTGTTTACAAAGCAAAACAAAACAATAGATGGCGCTAGTGGCGCCCTGTCCGAGCAGGAGTCTTGTGATAAACACAAAGTTTATCAGTCAATACACAGCGAAATATCGTGCAGTGTTACTTACTAAGCTACAGGATGGTTAAACGTGCTCTTAACCACCTTTCATGCACAAGAATGAAGAGGATGAATAGTTAATACTCAAATTACGATATCGAGAGAGAGAGAGAGAGAGAGAGAGAGAGAGAGAGAGAGAGAGAGAGAGAGGTAAGAAAATATAGTTGCAGCTTTAACCAGGTGTGGTGGTAAAGCTGTAGTAGGCTACTAGTGGTGGGAACAATATACAGGGTGTCCCAGGAGGAAAGGGCATAACTTTGGGAAATTATAAAACAAGATATTCTAAGCCTAAAATGTTTTCTAAGAAAAAGTCCAAATCTCAACCGTTAAAAAGATATTGAAGGTTTTATATAGTGTCCTCCCCTGCCTCACTGTAATGGACTCTTCCATATCAGATAGTTTCCAACCGGTCCAAAGTGAGCTATTATATCTATAATCATTTTACAACTTACAGAATTATAATATCTTTACAATAACATGGTAAAATAACTGCAGTTAGATAGAGGTGTGGTAGGTACTAGGACAGCTAGGCCACCCGTATGGGGAAATACTTAAGAAAATGCCATTTTCAACATGCAATATCTCTTTACTGGTTGAGATTTGGAATATTTCTTATCAAACATTTTAGGCTTAGAATATTTTGTTTTATCATTTCCCAAAGTTATGCCCTTTCCTCCTGGGACACCCTGTATATATTTATATATATATATACTGTATATACTATATATATATATATATATATACCGGTATACATATATATATATATATATATATATATATATATATATATATATATATATATACACACACACACAGAATATAGGCTACATAGGCTACATACATACTTACATATCTAATCAATCTATCTATGTCTATCTGTGTGTGTGTGTGTGTGTGTGTGTGTGTGTGTGTGTGTGTGTGTGTGTGTGTGTGTTAACGTATGTACCTCTACAAAGTAATACGTTTCTTAGTGTAAAATATAACACATGTTTAAAAATGAATACCTCCAATTAATATATATATTAATTCAGTTCAAAACAAGGATCAGAAAACAAAATAAAGGCACGCTACATAATAAACTATTAGAGGATGCGGAAAAAACAATGCCTGGATTAAAGTGCGAGTTGGAACAGAAAATGAGTGAAATAAATGGAAATGGTGTTATCTAAATTGCTGCAAGACATTGAGAAAGAGAGTGTGAGTGTGTTTGTCTGTATGGGAGAGAGAGGGAGTGAATGAGTGAGTGAGTGAGTGGGAGTGAAAGAGGGAGTGAGTGTGAGCGAGTCAGAGTTGGATGAGAGGGGACAGTGGCCTTTGTGTGCTTTTGACTTTTAAGGGCTGTAATTATGTTAAGAGAGAGAGAGAGTGTGTGTGAGAGAGAGAGAGAAGGAGAGAGAGAGAGGGGTAAAGAGTGTGGGGAGGGGGAGGGAGGGAGAGAGATAAGGAAGGAGAGATAATCTATACCTACTTGCGCTTAGAACTCTTATTATACTGTATAGTTTACTGTACATTATGTGAGGTAAGAAGAATGACCAACAACTATAGTCTATTCATTACAATTAGGCCAAATATCTTGACCACTATCCTCTATAACTAACAAACGAATGGAGTGATCGAACTATTATTTCTACCATTTGGGAAGAGTCAGCCAGGGAATAGGTGTGAACATTAACCTCTGTAACTAATAAACGAATTGGAGTGATCGAACTATTATTTCTACCATTTGGGAAGAGTCAGACAGGGAACAGGTGTGAACATTTACCTCTATAACTATCAAACGAATGGAGTGATCGAACTATTATTTCTACGATTTGGGAAGAGTCAGCCAGGGTATAGGTGTGAAATTTTAAGGCGCATTTGCTCTAGCCTTTTTTGTAGTTACAGAGGTTAAGGTTCATGTTTTCAGGCCTAATTACAGTTAATGAACTATAGTTTGTATTTCAAGACCTTGCTATCTATACTAGGTTTCATTTATCTGACGGTAAATTGCAAAGTTCCCATCAAGATTTCTCTATTATTTTGCAGATTTGTAGTGAAATATGGTGCTAATTATATTAACTTTGTCTTAATATGATGCAGAGACATAGTGGTTTCATATATTTTCCATTAAGTATCGATAAATTAACTGCTAAGGGATTCAATTCACCGTCAGATGAAATGAAACAGAGTATAGTGAAATACTATAGTTTGGCTAACAGAGAAATTATAAACAACAGTGTATTGCAAAACAACCCTATTTACCTTAGTTAGCTGATAACGTGTTACATGGAACGAAAGGCATATCAGGAACAACATCTCTCTCTCTCTCTCTCTCTCTCTTTTGCCTCTCATTCCTCAGGTGCTAAATTTGTACTCTACCATAACTCTGACCCAACTACCTGGCCCTAACCTCCATGGCTCTCTCCCCACCCTCCCTTCCCTCCGACGATACCACTTACTTTCTCAGTTCTTTATGGCTTTATTTTTACATTTGTGTAATTTATTTCGTATTGTGTGTGTGTGTGTGTGTCTGTGTGTTTGTGTGTGTGTGTGTGTGTGCATAATACATAGAAAAGGAAAATACATTAAACGAAAACCTACGGGATGAATGATTTTCTTGGTCATGCTACTACCACGTATAGAAAGCTTTCTTCTGTCCAATTAGTATTGTTTGGTTAGAAATCGTGAACTCTATCCTCTGTAACTCAAAAAGGGCTAGCGCAAATGGACTATAAATCTCTCCAACTATTCCCTGATTGAATCTTCCCATATGGTACAAATATTAGTTCGAATACTCTAGTCCTGTTTGAGTTATGAGAGATTAGGGTCAGGATATCTGGGTATACTTATAAATGAATGACCTATAGGCTGCAATGTATAAATGTGTAACTCTCAGTGTACATTCCATCTATCAATCTATCTATCGATCTATATCTATCTATCTAGCCTATCTATCTATCTATCTATCTATCTAATTTTTTCTATGTGATTGAGGGAGGCAAAAGGCAGAACTGCCTATAGCGAGTGACTCCCCCATAGTTGAAAGAGTGACAGGGCCAAAATCAAGGGACGTTCGAGCCAAAATGCCTGGACACACGGAGTTTGAAGCAATTTAAGTCATAGGAAGAGGGAAAGACTGATTCTGGGAGAGAGTTCCAGAGCTCAGATGTTGAGTAGAAGAAAGACAGAGTAACGTTTCGCTCTCGGGTTGGAGAGTTGCACAGAGTAGGGGTGGGATTGAGTTATAATAATAATAATAATAATAATAGTTCTTAAAGCTAGCGCATGCTAAGCTAGCTAAGGATAGCTCAATAAGGCCGATTAGGCGTATTTCCATTGGGGTCCTGTACTACTACCCCATCCCTTTGCTCATGAGGGATGGTAACGACTCAGTGCTTGTGAAAAATCTTTAATGCGCCGAGCGTGGGCACGAACCCGGGCCTTCTGGGTGGAAGTCCGAGATGCTAGTCACTACACCAAGCGAGCCGCTAGACAGGTACCACGTGTCCACGTGTCCAGGTACCACGTGCCCTACGTAAAGGAGATGGTATACACTGGGAAAGCTCTGAGGAACACAGATTATTATAGTAGCGATAGAATAGCGAGAGAGATGCAACATTGCGGCGGAGAGAGAGAGATTGCAGAGAGTTGGTGAGTGGACGGGAGTTAATGATACGAAAGGCCTTCCTTTCAACTTTGTCTAGGAGAGCGTTGTGAGAGGAACCTCCCCAAATGATGCACACTCCACCTTGAGCCACATACAAGATTTTCTAAAAATTGGAATGGAAACTTTTATTCTTCATCAAAAGTACAGTAAAAGATCTAATTCACCTACATGGTTTGACCATAATTGTGCTAGAGTAACTGAACAAAAAGCAATAGCCTACAATGCATACACAAGATCAAAAACACATGAAGCCTTTAATTACTTTAGAAACATCAGAAATCATGCCAAAACTGTATTAAACCTAACTAAATCAAACTTTCTCCACAAGCAGGCAAATAAACTTCTAAATAATCCAAATGATAACACAATATTTTGGACTACTCTTAATTCATTCAAATCCAACTTCACTACTGCTTCATCCATTCCACCATTAAAATCTCCGACTGTTAACCTTGTAAGTGACCCACGAGGTAAAGCTAACCTTCTTGCGGATATTTTCTCCACCAACTCAACCTTAGATGAAATAAATCAAAATGTCCCTGTACTTAATTTTAATTCGCCTGAAATTCCCTTACTTAATATCCACACCAGACATGTCAAAACTATTTTGCAGAATCTCTCAGTAGATAAGGCTCCTGGTCCAGATGAAATTCCTCCAATAGTACTTAAGAATTGCTCCTTGGTGCTCGCTCCTGTATTGGCAACATTTTTCGGTCTGTGTACTCATACCTCATGCTTCCCAGTACCCTGGAAAGAAGCAAACATCCATCCAGTTCCTAAAAAAGGTGCCTCTTCAGATCCATCAAACTACAGACCAATAGCTATAACTTCCACTCATGGTAAAGTCTTTGATATTATATTAAATAATCACATAATTAAGCATCTTGAGAATAATAAATTAATCAGTGATAGACAATATGGTTTTAGACGATGTCGATCAACTGCAGACATTCTTTGCCTTCTTATGCATCAAATCAACCAAGCTACAGACCAACATGGTGAAACACATACAATAGCACTGGATATATCAAAGGCATTTGATAGAGTCTGGCATCAATCCTTATTGTCGAAGATGTCACACTACGGCCTTGCATCATTAGTTCCACTAATTTCTTCTTATCTTCATAACAGAAAAATATGTGTAATGGTAGATGGCCTTTATTCTCAATTTCACTCAATAAATGCTGGTGTTCCCCAGGATCAGTTTTGGCCCCAACTCTGTTCCTCATTCATAGCAATGATCTCATATCTACCACTCTTAATCCAATACATTCCTACGCAGATGACTCAACACTACACAGTTCCTTCAAATTTACCAATTCTTTCACCCAACCCGATCTTATAAATTCAAAAATAAACACTGCAATTTCTCTGAACCAGGACCTTTCTAGAATTAATGCATGGGGACAAAAGAATCTAGTTTCCTTTAATGCACAGAAAACCAAGTACATTCAATTTTCTAACCGACAGAATCTCACTGACTTCCATGTATTTTTTAATGATGTAAATATTCCCACTTCCCCTAGTATTGACATTCTCGGTGTAACATTAACTACTAACTTGAGCTGGACACATTATGTTAGAAGCATTGCTAAGAATGCCTCTAAAAAACTGGGACTCCTGTACAGAGTTCGAGAATTCTTCACTGACGAGCAGTTGGCCGTAATATATAAAAGTCATGTGCGTTCTCAGATGGATTACTGTTCACCTCTGTGGGGTGGAAGTGGAGTGGTTGCATTGAGGCAGTTGGACAAAATTCAAAATAAAGCTATTCGATTAATCAATAACCCTGCAATCACACAGGACCTTCCTACATTATTCATATGAAGAAACGTTGCATCCCTTGCATTATTCTACAGATATTTTTACAGCAATTGTTCCGAGGAACTTGCTTCAATTGTGCCGCCTCTCCACATCTTTCCCCGTAGAACTAGGGCAGCTGAGAGCGCCCATGAATTTACACTTTCTCCTCCACAATGCAGAACTTCTGCTTATCAGAATTCATTTATCCCCAGAGCTACTACTCTTTGGAATTAACTTCCCTTGAATTGCTTTCCACAAACTTACAATCTACAAATGTTTAAATCCAGTTGTTACAAACATTTTATGAATGGAGGATGCCTTTTTTGAATATCGGTGTTACGTTGGCTAGCTTCCACTGATCAGGCATAGTTCCAGACTGCAAGGATTTATTGAATAGCAATGTCAGTGGGTTAGAGAGCTCATCCTTAGCTTCCTTTTGGACTCTAGGTGAAATTTTTGTTTTATCTGTGTTTTTCCTTCCTCTGTTCATTGTCTCTTTAAAAAAAAAAAAAAAAAAAAAAAAAAACATGTGAACAATACTCAATACAAGGATGCACTATGCCCCTGTACAGAGCAAGAAGCTGTGCAGGGGAAAATAACCCCCTAAGGGGGTTGAGCACACCCAGCTTCTGGGAGGCTGCCTTAGCAAGACTGGTAATATGGTCCTTCCAACTGAGAGCAGAAGAAGAAGAGACACCAAGAATATTGAGAGAAGATGAAGGATTGATTTTTGTATTGTTGAAGAATAAGGGATAGTCCGCTGGGAGTTCCTTACAGGTAGATAGATGGAGAAATTGGGTTTTGGAAGCATTAAAGGTAACAAGGTTTTCTCTGCCCCAAATGGAAATAGTATTTAGATAAGAATTTAAGAGTTCTATGGCTTCATTACGTTTGTCGTTGAGGGATCGCTGGCTGGGGCATTCTGAAAAACTAATGGAGTACCGGTAGTGTAAAGCTGAGTCGTCTGCGTATGAATGGATGGGAATTGAGGTACAGTTGAGGATATCATTTATAAAAATTAGAAAGAGAATAGGAGATAGGATAGAGCCCTGAGGAACACCGGAGTTTATAGGGTGAGGAAGTGAACAATGGCCGTCCACAACCGCGGCTATGGAACGGCCGGAGAGGAAATTTGAGACAAAGGCACAGATGGAGGGATAGAAACCGAAGGAGTGTAATTTAGAAATTAAAGATTTGTGGCAGACTCTATCGAAGGCTTTCGATATGTCTAGTGCAATAGAAAAGGTCTCACCGAAGTCCTGAAAGGAGGATGACCAAGAGTTAGTAAGATATGAAAGAAGATCACCAGTAGAGCGACCCTTAAGGAAGCCATACTGGCGATCTGAGAGCAGATTATGAGGAGAAATGCTTAAGAAATTTAGAAGCAAGAATAGTTTCAAAAACTTTAGAAAAACATGAAATGAGAGCAATTGGACGATAGTTGGAGGGTTGAGAGCGGTCACCCTTCTTTGGGACAGGTTGAATAAATATATATATATATATATATATATGCACATTGAATAGCCTGGGATTAACTCTGACTTATTAAAATGTATTCTTATAATAAAGCCTATTCAAGGTAACGACTGGAAACTGAGACCTGTATTGCAGACTAGTTTATTTGAGGGTGGGATTGGAATAGTGTAGAAGTAAAGGCGAGGGTGAAAAATACGAGATTGTCCGACTGGGTAAAGGGGGTTTGAATTGGAGACTTGAAAGGAACCGAAATTGAGATCCAGTCACATAGAAACAGCGTGTTGCAGTATATTTATTTATTTATTCTTGAGTACACGATTGGTTAACTTTGATTTAATTATGTTACCCCTTCAATACCATGATGTTTTTTGTGTTCTGTTCTGGCTATCATTAGATGCATTTAGTGAGCTGGGAATCACAATTGTACAATCTACCTAGATTAACCTTCGGACCCATTTATATAATTATATATATATATATATATATATATACTCAATATATATACAGTACCGGTATACAGTATATTGGGGTGGTCCTTAATTTTTTTTTTTTTTTTGTATTTGTTGTGCTCCCACCCCTCAAAAGTGTACCTTTGGGTCCCAAACCTCCAGGAAAAAAAATATTAAAAATTAGAAACAATATTTAGAGGTTGCACATCGACCATGAAGTTTCACTAATTTGTCATATTTCCAAAAATCGTACTTACTCAGGAATAATTTGTTCTTTGCAGGTTATCAAATGTGTTGCAGTGTTTGCAGTGTTTTTGAAAGTGTAAAGTGAAAAATACTGCTACTGGTAGTAGTATGTGTATAAGACTAAAAGTGTACAAGTGCATAAGACTACGTATTGTATAAGTAACAACATGGTTATGCAAAGTAGACGTAAAATTTACTTAGTCAGTACTAAAGAAGATCTGACAGGAACCAAGCTGCCACCAAAAGGCGAAGTCCTCAGCAACTTCCTTCACTACCTTCAAGAGAAAAAACTAACAATTCATACTAGTGCCACTGCCGTAGTTGATGGTGTGATAGAGTTTTGGGCGAAAGCCCGCATCCCGACAATTCGAAAAGACCATTCCATTGCTAAGGTAGAAAAACTGTATACAGAATACCAGCAGTTGAAGAAGGGCAAAAATCGGAGATCAACTCCCCAAATTGAGAAGGAAGAGGCTTTCAAGCACACATTAAAGGACTTGTTTGATGTGGCCACTGCCACTGCTCTATCGACCATTCGTATTCAGGATCACAAAGATTTCCTTCTTGGCCAAAGAGAACCAGGCCGCAGAGGAAATATGGGTCCAGTGGATGTCTCCCTAACAATGAGAAATATTAGAGCCTCCAAGCGAAGGAAAGTACAAGAAGAGAGGAAGCTTCGATCTGAACAGGTGGGATCAACCTCTTTCCAATTTCTGCAGATGGAGTCGTCAAGAACAGGAAGTAGCAGTGGTCTAGAGGTGTCCAATGGAGAAGACGATGGTGTTGGAGCAACTGCAGATGTGGAAGCCACTTCTGGTCCCTCTAAACGTCGAAGGGCGATAAAGAACATTGTATCTCCATCCCTTGCAGCAGTTCTGGATAGGTAAAAAATAACAGAACGTAAGGCAACGCTCATACTGGCAGAGGCTGCTCAGTCTTTTGGGCAAAATCTTGATGAGTTCAACATCAATCGATGCTCCATCCGGCGGCAAAGACAGCTGCAAAGAAAGCAAATCACCTCCTTCTTGAAAGCAGAGTTTACTGCTGCGGTACCGTTGACTGTACTCTGGGATGGTAAGCTTATGAAGGATTTTACAACACAGGAACATGTTGATCGACTTCCAATCCTTGTATGGGCAACGGAGTCAGCCAGCTCCTCCAAGTTGCCAAAATCCCAAATAACACTGGAAAGCAGCAAGCCAAGGCTGTTGTTGAAGCTTTAGGAGAGTGGGGTCTATTGGAAAAGGTGGTTGGCATGGTTTTTGATACTATGGCATCCAACACGGCCGTATCAATGGTGCATGTACCCACATAGAGCAGAAACTGGAAAAGAATCTCCTTTACTTCGCCTGCAGGCACCATGTGCTGGAACTGGTTGTGGGAGCTGCTTATACAACAACACTCATGGTGCCAACAAAAGGCCCAGAGGAGCTTCTGTTTAAACATTTCCAGGCAAAATGGGAGTCTATCGACCAAAATATGTTTGAAACTGGCGCTGATCATGAACAGGTCGTACTAGTCATCCAAGACAATCAACCCAAAGTGATTTCCTGGGCTGAAAAGGCATTGGAAGAACTACATGATCTGAGGGACGAATACCGAGAACTTCTGGAGCTCTCATTGATTTTCCTTGGAGGAACTCCATCTAGAGGAGTTAACTTTATTCGTCCTGGACCAATCCATCATGCTCGCTGGATGTCAAAGGTAATATAATATACTCACTGAAAGTGTGGATGTTCCGTGGACAATTCAAGTTGACTCAAAGAGAGGAGCAGGGCTTGCATAGGATGTCCATCTTTGTTGCTAATGTGTATGTGAAGTACTGGATTGAGGCTCCCCTTCCCATTTCTGCACCCCGAAATGACTTGGAGCTTCTGAAAACCCTCCATGCCTATAGAAGTATTGATAAAGCAGTTTCAAAAGCCACATTGCAAAAATTCAGCTCCCATCAATGGTCAGGTCAGGTATTCCTGCTATCAGTAACATGTAATCTGATACTACCTGTTTCATGGTCGGATTGTCGGCGACTAAACCGGCTCCCCCTCCGGGTCCTCACTTGGAGGGTGGGTGGCTAGACACCATGCAGTACTCTAATGGAGATTAATTGAAAAGGGGCTGCCAAAGAAAACATAGGCTAAACCTGTGATGGCCCTATAGCTAATTTTGATTATACTGCTTTTCTTATTGTCTGTGCCAATTTTGACACTTTTATCGAGAAACGCACAATTCGCACACATTCTTTCACATATCTGCCACACTACTACTCACCAACTCTCTGCAAACTCTCTCTCTTTGCAGCAATGTTGCATCTCTCTCGCTACTACAATAATCAGTGTTCCTCAGAGCTCTCCCAGTGTATACCACCTCCTCTACGTAGAGTACAAAGGAGTACAAAGGAAATCAAGCAACAACAGGTCTAGTGACCCTTCTAGGTTGCTTGTCCTCCAAAACACTGAGGATCAAGTGTCCAAACAGTGGTTTAGAGTGGGTAAGGGAACATTGGAAAGGGAACTACTGCCCTGCCACTAACGTGGCAGGACTAGGAAGTTAGTAGGGGACATATGGGTTAGTAACTGAGGGGAGGATAAAGTTATTCATTTACAAACGCAGTCAGTCGCGGGTTTGATGCGAGATATTTGTCTAGGCGGAATTTAAATGAATCAACGGTGCTGCAGTCTATAACGTCTCGGGGAAGCCCATTCCACAAGTTGACAACTCGATTGAAGAAGAAATTCTTAGATTCGTGCGAGTTAAAAGATTTACCAATAATTTTGCAACCGTTTCCCCGCGTGTAATTAGATTGGTCGATAGTGAAGTACTTACTACAGTTCATATTGTCGATGCCTTTGATGATTTTGAACACTTGAATTAAGTCGCCTCTTAATCTGCGCTGGGTTAAAGGAAATAGATTTAATTCTCTAAGACGCTCTTCGTATGGTTTGTTCTTTAGGCTAGGTATCATTTTGGTAACTCTACGTTGAACTCGTTCTAGCTTGTTTATATCTTTTTGGTAATAAGGGCACCAGGAGTGAACGCAGTATTCCAGAAGAGGGCGGACTAAGGAATTGTAAAGGGTTAGGATAACTTCTTTGGATTTATGCTCAAATGACCTGCCTATAAAGCCAATTATTTTGTTTGCCTTCTTAACAACTTCTGAACATTGTTGACTCGGTTTTAGGTTACTCGATATTGTTACTCCCAGATCAGTTTCTCTGTTTACATTCTTAAGCTGAGTGCCATTCATCGAATAGTTTGCTTTCTCATTTAGGTATCCGACATGTAGTACTTTACATTTATCCGCATTGAAACTCATTTGCCAAATTTGGGCCCAACATGACAATTTATCTAGATTGTGTTGCATATCGTCAACTTGTTCTTTTGAGAGTACGCTATTTGCAATTTTTGTATCGTCAGCAAATTTTGAGATTGTGCAGGTGAGACCCTCATCTATGTCGTTGATGTAAATTAGAAAGAGAATTGGTCCTAGTACCGATCCCTGGGGTACCCCGCTACTTACATTGGTCCATTTAGATGCCTTACCGTTTATGACTACCCTTTGCTTTCTGTTGCTGAGCCAATTTTCTATCCATTTCAACACACCGTCTTGTATTCCATGCGCTTTTAGTTTTAGCAGTAAACGTTTGTGGGGAACTTTGTCAAAGGCCTTTTGAAAATCAAGGTATATAATATCTACAGCTTTACTCTCATCGTAGAGGTTGAGGATATCGTGGAAGAAGTCTAAGAGGTTTGTTAAACAGGAACGTTTTTTACGAAAGCCGTGTTGAGTATCTTTAAGTATGTTATTTTCCTCTAAGTGATTTACGAGTCTGTTTCGTATGACCGTTTCTAGCATTTTACATACAACTGAGGTTAAGCTAATTGGACGATAGTTACTGGGTAGGGATTTGCTGCCTTTTTTGAATATCGGTGTTACGTTGGCTAGCTTCCACTGATCAGGCATAGTTCCAGACTGCAAGGATTTATTGAATAGTAATGTCAGTGGTTTGGAGAGCTCATTCTTAGCTTCCTTTAGAACTCTAGGCGAGATTGTATCAGGTCCTGGCGTTTTATTTACCTTGAGTTTATCTAAACAATTCAATACTTCTCTCTCTGTAACGGTGATATTGCTTAGAACATCTGAATTATCAATCTGAATCGGCGATGGTGTAGGGATATCACTGAGGTCTTCTGTTGTAAAAACTGATGCAAAGAAGGTATTGAGGGCATTACTCATTTGTACTTCGTCTTTGGTGTATTCTCCATTTTCATCGACTAACGGTCCAACAGTTGAAGTAACTACTTTTTTCTTTCTGATATAACTATAGAATTCTTTCGGGTTTGTTTTACTTTGATTCGCAATATGTAACTCTAAGGTCTTTTTACTTTGCTTAATTAACTTTTTGGCTTTGCGTCGTAGCTCTACAAATTTCACCCGTTCTTCGTCATTTTGTGAGGATTTTAATCTATCATTAGCAAATTTTTTAGCAAGCAGGCAGTTTGAAATATCTTTATTCCACCATTTGGGCTTATTATTATGGCCTGGACGCCGTATTTTCGATGGTATGCAGTCTTGCACTGCTTTTAGGTAAGTGGTTTCGAATAACTTCCAAGATGTATTTATGTCGTTATTGTTAATTAAAAAGCTCCAGTCAGTTTCTTTAAACATAGCTCTAAGTTTATGGAAGTTTGCTTTCTTGAAATTAGGGACTTTTTCAATGCTACTATTTGGTTCGTTACTAGTAAACTTTAAAGTGAAAGTTATCGTACGATGGTCGCTGTTACTGAATTCATCACCAACATTCAAATTCTCTATCAATTCTTCTTTTGTTGCAAGTACAATGTCAAGAACGTTATTACCACGGGTCGGCATTCGAACAAATTGATAAAGCGAACTCTCTTGCAAGTTCGTATACAAGTCATGTCCGGAGTGTGAAGTAAGAGTATCGCCCCACTTGGTCACAGGTAAATTAAAGTCGCCAAAAATTACGGTATCTTGTGAGTTACTTACATCTGCAATTTGTTCGTAAATTTCTCGGTCAGTTTGCACTGAGTGAGCTGGAGGTCTGTATATTAACGCAAGTATTATTTTTGTACCTTTATTATTCTTTATTAGCACAAAAGATGTGTCGACGTTCACAATTTGAGGTTTTGACACGAGGGTCGGGTTAAGACTTTCTTTGATATAAAATAAAACGCCACCTCCATTTTTATTTATTCGGCTGTTCTCAAACATTACATAACCGGGAAGTGAATACTCTGCTAAAAAGTCTCTATCTTGTGTATTGAGCCAAGATTCTGTTATGCCAATCACATCATAATTTTCTGTAAACACTAGTTCCTCTAAATCTGAAAATTTATTGCGTATGCTACGAGCGTTTGCATAGAAAACATTCAAAGTTTTGGATTTGGGATTCAAGGAACGGTCTTTATTCAAATTATTGGTTCTGGTCGGATCTACATTTACATTCATGGCTGTCCTCGGTCCTCGGTCGTTATCCCTGACAGTTTTGAATTTGGGTCGTGTTGGTGGAGCTTTATCCAAATTCGCGGTTCTTGACGGATTAGTATTTAATTCCTTTGTAGATTGCCGTCCTCGCTGTCTTCGGTCCTCCTTCCTGGTTGTCCTGTGCTGAGTCGATTTCTTCTCCGAAAATCCTTCACCGCATCGTTGAGAAGACGCCCAAAACGCGCTGCTCCCACCTGGTTCAGATGAACTCCATCGTCCGAAAACAAATAGTCATCGTAGTAGAAATTGTCCCAGGTGTCGACGAATCCCACGTTCTCCTTCCTGCAGAGGTTTGCTAGACAACGATTTGTGCTGGTGGCTATGTTGTAAAATCGGCTCTCTACACCGAGCCGGGGGACGATTCCTGAGACGATGATCCTTGATGACTTCTCCTTAAACGACTTGATCAGCTGCTGGTACTTTAAAAGCAAATCTTCCGACCGGGTTCGCTGTACATCGTTGGATCCAACGTGGATGACGTACATTGTATTAGCTGGGGCCAGCTTTGATACTTCGTCAACTGCTGCAACTACGTCATCCACACCACCACCAGGGATACAAAAACGCTTCCTGGTCTTAGGTGCCAGTATGTGGTACCCGTCTTGCAACACAATCTCTGTGTAACTCTCCAACCCAAGAGTGAAATGTTACTCTTAGTCTTTCGTTTATTCAACAGCTGAGCTCCGGAACTCTCTCCCATCATCAGTATTTCTCTCCTCCTATGATTTAAATTGCTTCAAACTCTGTGTGTCTAAGTATTTTGGCTCGAACGTCCCTCGATTTTGGCCCTGTCACTTTTTTCAACTATGGGGGAGGCACTCGCTACAGGCAGTTCTGCCTTTTGTCTCCGTCACTCACAAAAAAAAAAAAAAAAAAAAAAATATATATATATATATATATATATAATTATATATATATATATATATATATATATTATCGCCTAATGTTGGCCCGATATAAATATAAATAACGTCATCTTAAATAATGGGTCAATTCTGTAGCTTCCAGACGAGAAACAACGCATAGCCTATATTACAAATAAACTATCTGCTTTAACTTCTTGTAGCCCCCCCCCCCCCCCCCCCCACTCCAGTACCTTCATAATCTCCTACTGTGTTGATGTTTGTATGGCGTAATTGTTATTTAGAACCCCCCTCCCCCTGCCCCTTCATCCCTCCGGCTTCCCATACAGTCACCCTAATCCTCACACCATTACTCAGTGGAGGTGTGTTTTTTTTTTTTTTTTTTTTTTTTCCTTCCTTTACAGCTTGTTGGTGTTATGTGGCAGGTAGCCACTTTTTATGGATCCCCTTCCCCCTCATGTTTTTATCATATTAGTTTTGAAAATGTAAGATGTTTGTTCACAGAGTCTGGAAATTTTGAGATTTTTCACCTAATTTATTTGTCAATATTAATACCTTTCGGATCATTTAGTTGATGATTGTTTCCTGGCGAGCGATAGCGAGCCTATATTTTTAGAAAGAATCGGCCTTCGGCCGGGTCGTACAAATTTATCTTGAAAGGTTTATTTTTATTTTAATCTTGATGGAGGTCTAGCGAGGAAACTCAAACATATATTAATATACAAACTTTTAGACAACAAAACAAGTACTACCCCGTTAAGGACGATAATACTTGACATCAATATATTCTGGAACAGTGCATTTGGAGGGCATTCATAGTACGTACGGTTGGGTCAAGAATATGATCAGATTGATATCCAGTATTTGATACATGGATATTAATCGTGATAATGTGCTGAACCTTTAACTTTCTTGATGGTGTAACAGTTAGAATGCGTAAGTTCTTAATGTGGTATCCTGGGCGGCGGAGGCGGTGATGGTGGTCATTCACACTCACTCCCATTTCAGTTAACATGGGAACGGCGAAGGAAAAAAGAAAAAGAAAAAAGAAAACCACTCACTACAGACTCAATTGAGGACCTTCGCCGTTCTTGGGTTAAGCAGAAAGAGTTTCCGTAAAGGTTAGGTACCGGTACTGTTTATATTGTGTTTATAATCCTTGGCAGCATTACAATAAGCACCAGTGAGCCAATTTATCTAAGCTGAGCAGTAAAAAGCTTAAGGGGACACTGACTGCTTTTTTGGTGTATAAATTAATTCATTCATAAATTCTTAGTTTCCTAGCTAGACATTCCTCAAACTTAGAATAACATCCCCTAGACCCCCCATCAAGATAAATTTGTACATTTTTCGGTAGAAAATTTTTCCGGCCAAAGGCCGGTTCCTCTTACAATTACAGGCTCGCTATCGCTCGCCAAGAAACAATTGACACCTAAATCGCATGATAGGTTTTAAAATTTATAACGAAATGGGACGAAAAGTCTTAAATTCGCCAAAGAAATGGGCTGAATGTCTAAAAATCAAAAAAATAATGGAACTAAACACGAGGGAGAAAGAGGACCAGAAAAACGACCGTCTCCCCTTAAACCAGCTTTACTAAGTTGCATCAGTAAAATCATTTGATCCGTTGCGAGGACATTTAACCCGCTTATGTCATTAACAACTTGGCATATTTTCCTGTTTCAGGACATGCCTACTGGTATATATTAATGTATTAGTTTCTTTGATTTCATTTACCCTTTCACGCTTATGACGCAATTTTGAGTCTATTAGGGATACTTTAAAGCCTTTGTTACCATCAGGGGTATTTAGGAACCTTTAGTTTAGTTACTTCAACCTCTGCAGTTGTCTTTGAGTTAGCTGTGGGCAGAAAACTAATTTTGGAGAGGTAATTATAAGAGTGAGAGAACTCTATTTCTTATTGCTAATCTGGCAACCTCTGCGTCATATGAACGTGAAAGGGTTAAGAGGTGGAGCTCCTGCGTGGTGCTGCGAGAGAACATGTACATAATTAAGGGTCTGAGTCAGTCCTCTGTATATTTAAGGTTTGTTAGGAGTCCATAATATTCTGCTGTGCTTGTGTTGCTCTCTCTCTCTCTCTCTCTCTCTCTCTCTCTCTCTCTCTCTCTCTCTCTCTCTCTCTCTCTCTCTCTCTCTCTCTCTCTCTTTCTCTCTCTCTCTCTCTCTCACACACACACACACACACACACACTTACTGCATGTTCTTATGTTCTTATATATGTATGTATATATATATGCGTATGTATGTGTGTACGTATGTGTATATATGTATGTTCTGTATATAAGTAAGTATATAAGTAAAATAAATGTGTACTGTATATGTACTGTATATCACTTACTCTCATGGTTAATTTATGATAATTTATATTTTGCACTAGCATCATTATTGTATTTTTATTTTTTTATTTTAAGTATATTATACTCACACATTGTAAACTGAGCTTACCATTTTCATATGTGTACATCTCATGTTCATCCACTAAATTGTAGAATGTGTATTTTCAGCTCATGAGGCTGCCATTCTTTAATAAACCGTTTATTATTATTATTATTATAATATTATTACACACACACACACACACACCTGGACTAATAATAACCTGTGTGGCTGCGGTAACCACCTGTTGTCCACATGAAATACACACTCTCTCTTGCACTTGCAATACTGCCACGCCCTCGGTAGTAGATGTGTGTGTGTGAGAGAGAGAGAGAGTGAGTGAGTGAGTGGGTACAAAGGAGTACAAAGGGAATCAAGCAACAACAGGTCTAGTGACCCTTCTAGGCTGCTTGTCCTCTAAAACACTGAGGATCAAGTGTCCAAACAGTGGTTTAGAGTGGGTAAGGGAACATTGGAAAGGGAACTACTGCCCTGGTACTAATGTCCGTGGCAGGATTGGGAAGTTAGTAGGGGACAGATGGGTTAGTAACTGAGGGGAGGATAAAATAAAGTTATTCATTTACAAACGCAGTCAGTCTCGGGTTTGATGTGAGATATTTGTCTAGAACGAAGTTTAAATAAATCAACGGTGCTGCAGTCTATAACATCTCGGGGAAGCCCATTCCATAAGTTGACAACTCGATTGAAGAAGAAATTTTTAGCTTCGTGCGAGTTAAAAGATTTACCAATAATTTTGCACCCGTTTCCCCGCGTGTAATTAGATTGGTCGATAGTGAAGTACTTACTACAGTTCATATTGCCGATGCCTTTGATGATTTTGAACACTAGAATTAAGTCGCCTCTTAATCTGCGCTGGGTTAAAGGAAATAGATTTAATTCTCTAAGACGCTCTTCGTATGGTTTGTTCTTTAGGCTAGGTATCATTTTCGTAACTTTACGTTGAACTCGTTCTAGCTTGTCTATATCTTTTTGGTAATAAGGGCACCAAAATTGAACGCAGTATTCCAGAAGAGGGCGGACTAAGGAATTGTAAGGGGTTAGGATAACGTCTTTGGGTTTATGCTCAAATGACCTGCCTATAAAGCTAATTATTTTGTTTGCTTTCTTAACAACTTCTGAACATTGTTGACTCGGTTTTAGGTTACTCGATATTGTTACTCCCAGATCGGTTTCTCTGTTTACATTCTTAAGCTGAGTGCCATTCATCAAATAGTTTGCTTTCTCATTTTGGTATCCGATATGTAGTACTTTACATTTATCCGCATTGAAACTCATTTGCCAAATTTGGGCCCAGCATGGCAACTTATCTAGATTGTGTTGCATATCGTCAACTTGTTCTTTTGAGAGTACGCTATTTGCAATTTTTGTATCGTCAGCAAATATTGAGATTGTACAGGTGAGGCCCCCATCTATGTCGTTGATGTAAATTAGAAAGAGAATTGGTCCTAGTACCGATCCCTGGGGTACCCCGCTACTTACATTGGTCCATTTAGATGCCTTACCGTTTATGACTACTCTTTGCTTTCTGTCGCTGAGCCAATTTTCTATCCCTTTCAACACACCGTCTTGTATTCCATGCGCTTTTAGTTTTAGCAGTAAACGTTTGGGGGGAACTTTGTCAAAGGCCTTTTGAAAATCAAGGTACTGGTATATAATATCTACAGCTTTACTCTCATCGTAGAGGTTGAGGATATCGTGGAAGAAGTCTAAGAGGTTTGTTAAACAGGAACGTTTTTTACGAAAGCCGTGTTGATTATCTTTAAGTATGTTATTTTCCTCTAAGTGATTTACGAGTCTGTCTCTTATGAGTGTTTCTAGCATTTTACATACAACTGAGGTTAAGCTAATTGGACGATAGTTACTGGGTAGGAATTTGCTGCCTTTTTGAATATCGGTGTTACGTTGGCTAGCTTCCACTGATCAGGCATAGTTCCAGACTGCAAGGATTTATTGAGTAGCAATATCAGTGGTTTAGAGAGCTCATCCTTAGCTTCCTTTTGGACTCTAGGTGAGATTGTATCAGGTCCAGGCGTTTTATTTACCTTGAGTTTATCTAAACAATTCAATACTTCTCTCTCTGTAACGGTGATATTGCTTAGAACATCTGAATTATCAATCTAAATCGGCGATGGTGTAGGGATATCACTGAGGTCTTCCGTTGTAAAAAACTGATGCAAAGAAGGTATTGAGGGAATTACTCATTTGTACTTCGTCTTTGGTGTATGCTCCATTTTCATCGACTAACGGTCCAACAGTTGAAGTAACTACTTTTATCTTTCTGATATAACTATAGAATTCTTTCGGGTTTGTTTTACTTTGATCCGCAACATGTAACTCCAGGGTCTTTTTACTTCGCTTAATTACCTTTTTGGCTTTGCGTCGTAGCTCTACTAAAAGAGAGAGCGAGAGAGAGAGAGATTAGGGATAGGACTAAGAATATATGAACATAAGATGGGAGTCTGCAGAAAGCCGATTGGCCCACACAAGGCAGATCCCTCTCACTCCGTATATGATTACACAAACTAATGTACCGTTTTACTATTTAATTACACTATGAAATATTGAAAGATATAATAGCATCAATTATGTACGATTAAGTACGACAGGTTGGGTAAGAGGTATCCTCACCAGGATTCGAACCCACTTACTCCAGGTATATTTGGGAGAGTCGGGCACCGTAACCAC
This sequence comes from Paralithodes platypus, assembly GCA_032716605.1. Taxonomy (NCBI): domain Eukaryota; kingdom Metazoa; phylum Arthropoda; class Malacostraca; order Decapoda; family Lithodidae; genus Paralithodes; species Paralithodes platypus. Next base: position 21,073,205 of record CM064569.1, read on the forward strand.
TCGGTCATGGGCGGATATAAGGAAAGCAACCTTAGTTCATATTTGAGGAACCAGGTTTTTAGTCTCGTGGAGGACTAAGCCTTCGAACACGTGGTGAGTTTATTAGACTTCGACCATGACTATTTTTACGCTTCCCCCCCCCCCCCCCCCGCCAACTCGGTTAAGTTAATTTGCTTTCCTTATATCCGCTCATGGCCGAGTGGTTACGGTGCCCGACTCTCCCAAATATACCTGGAGTGAGGGGGTTCGAATCCTGGTGAGGATACCTCTTATATAATACCATATGTCATAATTTTACTGTATAAGATAAACAAAATATATATATCCTGATAGATTGTAGCTTCGTATCTGAACTCCGGTTACTTGTAAAGCATGTTTAACAAACTACCAATATAAAGAAAGGGGAGGTACTGTAAGAGAGACCAGCAATACTCCACTATAGATGGCTGTGGGATTTTTTTTTTTTGTTTTTTTCTATATTTCAACTACTCCCTCTCGGGCATAGGCTGATGGCCTTTACACTCTACCGCTGAACACGGTGAGGCCCGTGAGATCTTGCTCCAGTCTAGGGAGTGAGACACGCAAAGCTTCACGGCTCGAAGACACTCCAATTTCTAAAGCCGCCTCGCCTCTGCGCTTCACCGTCTCATCCCCCACACTCGAACCCTCACTCTCAGAACACCACCTATTGAGCAATTAACTCACTAGGCATTGCCCCCTGTGGCATATGTTTTAATATGGAAATATTCATACAATACTATTTTAATCAGGGAACAATGAGGGTATTTTTTTGGCATTTCGGTGTGCTGTGGTAATGCACTGATACAGCACAATTACATCCCAATAATATCTTTCCATTGACATATTGGGATTCGAACCCGGGTCCATTGGACTACCAGTCCAGTGGCAAGACTACTCCGCCACACCTCCCCTAAATTAAGGGGGTATTACTCGCTTTTTCTGAACCCCCTTCTGCTTCATGTTTAGCATATTAGTTTTGAGGTTTTAAGACGCTCGTTCCGTTAGTTTGGCGATGTTGAGACGTTTCACCTAATTGTGTTGTCAATATTTAGACCTTTCGGGCTCTTTAGGTGTCGATATTTTCCTGGCGATCGACAGCGAGCCTCTAATTTTAGAAGGAACCGGTCTTCGGTCGGGACATTTTTCTACCGAAAAATTTACAAATTTATCTTGAAAGGGGGTCTAGGGGGTGTTTTTCTAAGCTTGATGGAGGTCTAGTGAGGAAACTCAAACATGAAAATGTAAATATATAGACCAAAAACCAAGCACTACCCCGTTAGGAAGGAAGTTACGGGATTGGCCTGTCTCGCGGCTCATCCCGGTATACCTGTAATGCCACACCTGTCTTTGGTCCGACTCCTACACACGCTCAGGACGGTCTGGAGGTATCGGTACTACACAGATCAAAGTTGTCTGTGTGTGTTTGCGCGTGTGTCTGTCTGTGTGGGTGTGTCTCTCTGTGTGGGTGTGTCTCTCTGTGTGGGTGTGTCTGTGTGGATGTCTGTGTGTGTGTGTCTGTCTGTTTGTGTGTGTGTGTGTTATTTAGCTATATATGCAGGTTTGTACGGCAGGCACACACCCTCAGTCATAAGCATAATTGCTCAAACAATCTCGTTCAGTCTCTAGTTTGACCGTCCGTACCTAAAGTCGGTATCACACGAGCGCTTTTATAGTCAATATTCGATCATCAAAAAATTTCTGGAAACATTTCTGGAATATTTTGCAGCGGTATCGGAAACTAGACTGATGGTAGATGAATTTAGGGTACAGATCAATTATATATGTTGAAATTGTAAGCTGCCATGCCAGTGTTGAGGGTAAATGTTGAGGTAAAAAGGGCTCGTGTGATACCAGCTTAAGGGGAACCAGTTGGTTTTGGAGTCTTCCTCCTCCCTCATTTTTAGCCCTATTAGTTATGAGATTTCAAGACATTCGCCCTTTAGTTTGGCGATTTTCAGACCTTTTGCCCCCATTTCTTTGCCAATATTAAGACTTTTCGTGTCATTTAGGTGTCGATTTTTTTCCTGGCGAGCGATAGCGAGCCTGTATTTGAAGAGGAATCAGCCTTCGGCTGGGAAATGTTTCTACCGAAAATTTACAAATTTATATCGAAGGGGGGTCTTGTCAATTCACTTCAATTCAAAACTTTTATTGACATGAACATTTTACATAGTTTTACAATACTTAACAATAATTAACTCCAAACAGTCCATGGCAATTAGGACTGATACCTATTGGTATACAGGTCCTATACTGTAATACCTATTGGTATACATGTCCTATACTGTAATACCTATTGGTATACAGGTCCTATACTGTAATACCTATTGGTATACAGGTCCTATACTGTAATACCTATTGGTATACAGGTCCTATACTGTAATACCTATTGGTATACAGGTCCTATACTGTAATACCTATTGGTATACAGGTCCTATACTGTAATACCTATTGGTATACAGGTCCTATACTGTAATACCTATTGGTATACAGGTCCTATACTGTAATACCTATTGGTATACAGGTCCTATACTGTAATACCTATTGGTATACAGGTCCTATACTGTAATACCTATTGGTATACAGGTCCTATACCAGTCCTATACTGTAATACCTATGGTATACAGGTCCTATACTAATACCTATTGGTATACAGGTCCTATACTGTAATACCTATTGGTATACAGGTCTATACTGTAATACCTATTGGTATACAGGTCCTATACTGTAATACCTATTGGTATACAGGTCCTATACTGTAATACCTATTGGTATACAGGTCCTATACTGTAATACCTATTACTGTAATTCCTATTGGTATAGTCCTATACTGTAATACCTATTGGTATACATTCCTATACTGTAATACCTATTGGTATACAGGTCCTATACTGTAATACCTATTGGTATACAGGTCCTATACTGTAATACCTATTGGTATACAGGTCCTATACTGTAATACCTATTGGTATACAGGTGTAATATTGGTATACAGGTCCTATACTGTAATACCTATTGGTATACAGGTCCTATACTGTAATTCTTTACACATATACATTTATTGACGGTGCAGAAGGTTAGTGTGGTGCTAGTAAAAACAAACAAATAATAATAATACCGGTAAATTACAGTAGACAATTTCAGCTAACTGGCCACCATGAAACCATAATATTAACACATGTTTTAGTTATCCAATAGATATTTTTTGAGCTTACGTTGAAAAATAAATAATGAGCATTGATCAATTATTTCTGAAAATCTATTCCAAATATATATTCCTTTATGCCTAAATGATCTACTGTATATACCATTGATGTTCTGCCTATTGGTACATGAATTTGTGTTCTCTGTCATGTCATATATTGATGAATTTCTTCGTTTGTATTGAACATATTCAAATCTGCAGGCAACATCCTCTTCATGAATTTGAACATAATTTTAGCTAGGCCTATACAGTATTCATATAATTTTGAAAAAGGTAATATTCTCAATGATATAAAAATCGGTGCAGTATGGTCCCTACTTCTTATAGATGCTAAAATTCTTATGACTCGTTTTTGAAGGATAGTGATAGTCTTAATGTAACAGTCACTTGCTGAACCCCAGACTTCTATACCATAAGTTAAGTAAGGAAGAATAAAGCTGTTGTAAAGTGTAACTAAATTCGAAGTATTTAATGATTCCCTAGCTTTACTCAATATCCCAATACCCCTTGCAATTTTACCCCTTATATGTGTTATATGTTCATTCCAATTCAGCTTGGCATCAATAATCACCCCCAATAATGTAGTGCTCTCTACCCTTTTTAATTGTTCAGTTTGTATTTCAAGGCATAGATTAGTGGTTGTTCTTTTTAATTGTCCAGTTTGTATTTCAAGGCATAGATTAGTGGTTGTTCTTTTTAATTGTCCAGTTTGTATTTCAAGGCATAGATTAGTGGTTGTTCTTTTTAATTGTCCAGTTTGTATTTCAAGGCATAGATTAGTGGTTGTTCTTTTTAATTGTCCAGTTTGTATTTCAAGGCATAGATTAGTTGTTCTTTTTAATTCAGTTTGTATTTCAAGGCATAGATTAGTGGTTGTTCTTTTTAATTGTCCAGTTTGTATTTCAAGGCATAGATTAGTGGTTGTTCTTTTCCCTTTCGTACTAAATATCATGTCGTGGGTTTTTGACACATTTAGTTTTAATTTATTAGAATTTATCCACTCAAATAATATTTCTATTTCAGTATTCATTGAATTTATTAGATCATCAATATTGTTTCCACTAAGAAATATATTTGTATCGTCGGCAAACACTATTGGTACCAGAGATGACGAAGTTTGATAGAGGTTTAGAGAGCAAACTAAACCCCCTCCTTAAACCATTGAGCCCAACCAGTAAATTATGCTGCACAATACCGTCTGGGTCCCCTTAACACGTGAGAACCAGCCTGTACCGCCAACCATATCGTAACACTACATAACTTGTTGCTGGGTGGAACGCAGGGATCGCAGTGTCTCGGAGCCCGTCGTTAAGGGGGTTGACCGGATTTTGTTCTCTCTCTCTGGGTTGTATCCAATTGGGTCCATTCTGCCTACTGTCTTAAGGCGTTTTTTCCCCATCCAGCTGTCGATTTTTTCCTGGTGAGCGGTAGCGAGCCACACTATTTTTGAAAATGTGTTCGACAGCAGGACAAATTTGAAATTTTTTCGATAGAAAATTGTCTCCGGCAAAGCCTGAGCTATCGGTCAACAGGAAGAAATTGACACCTGGATGGGGATAAACGTCTTAAAACAGTAGGCTGAATTGGGCTGACTGGATACAAGCCAGAGAAAGAGAGAAAATGAGAGAAAAAAAGCAGGTGACTCCCCTTAAGGGGAGATCTCCACTTGAGGGACTTTTTTCTTGACCCCTTTCTCCCTCATGTCTAGCCCCATTGCTTTTGAGATTTTAAGACGTTTGCCCCATTAGTTTAGCGATTTTAAGAACTTTCACCCCATATTAAGACCTTTCGTGCCATTTAGGTGTCGATTTTATCCTGGCGAGCGATAACGAGCCTGTAATTTAAGAGGAACCGGCCTTTGGCCGGGACATTTTTCTACCGAAAAATTTACAAATTTATCTTGAAAGGGACTCAAGGGGGTGTAATTTTAAGGTTGATGGAGGTCTAGTGAACAAACTAAATACCTCCCCTTAAACTCCATCTGTTGTTAGTCTCACTCAATAATAGTTATATTCCAATGACTAACACCGAGTTCTCTTAGGAAGGATTACAGCAGTTATTTACACTAGGAATTTACACTTAATTATTTACACTATGAATATACACTTTTTTTCTTTTTTTTCTATGTGAATAAGGGAGGCAAAAGGCATAACTGCCTTCAGCGAGTGCCTCCCCCAGATTTCAAAGAGCGACAGGGCCGAAATCAAGGGACGTTCGATCTAAAATGCCTGGACACACAGAGTTTGAAGCAATTTAAGTCATAGGAAGAGGGAAAGACTGATAATGGGAGAGAATTCCAGAGCTCAGCAGTTGAATAGAAGAAAGTCTGAGAATAACATTTCACTCTTGGGTTGGAGAGTTACACAGAGTAGGGGTGGGATTGTGTTGCAAGGCGGGTACTACGTACCCTACGTAGAGGAGGTGGTATACACTGGGAAAGCTCCGAGGAACACTGATTATTTTAGTAGCGATAGAATAGCGAGAGAGATGAAACATTGCGGCGAAGAGAGAGAGATTGCAGAGAGTTGGTGATTGGACGGGAGTTAATGATACGAAAGGCTTTCCTTTCTATTTTATCTAGGAGTGCGGTGTGGGAGGATCCTCCCCACACATGTGAACAATACTCAATACAAGGACGTACTGTGCCCCTGTATAGAGCAAGAAGCTGTGCAGGGGTAGAGAACCCCTTGAGGCGTTGAGCACACCCAGCTTCTGGGAGGCTGCCTTAGCGAGACTGGTAATATGGTCTTTCCAAGTGAGAGCAGAAGAAAAAGAGACACCGAGAACATTGACGGAAAATGAAGGGTTGATTTTTGTATTGTTGAAGAATAAGGGATAGTCCTCTGGAGGTTCCTGACGGGTAGTAAGATGGATAAATTGAGTTTTGGAAGCATTAAATGCAACAAGGTTTTCTCTACCCCAATTGGAAATAGTAGCTAGATCAGAAGATAAGCATTTTATGGCTTCATTACATTTACTTATGAGGTATTGCTGGCTGGGGCGTTCTGGAAAACTAATTGCGTGGTGTAAAGTAGAGTCGTCTGCATATGAATGGATGGGACTGGATGTACAGTTAAGGAGATCATTTATAAAAATTAGAAAGAGAATAGGAGATAGGACAGAGCCCTGAGGAACACCAGAGTTTATAGGGTGAGGAAGTGAACAATGGCCGTCCACAACCGCGGCTATGGAACGGACGGAAAGGAAATTGGAGACAAAGGCACATATGGAGGGATAGAAACCGAAGGAGGGTAGTTTAGAAATTAAAGATTTATGCCAGACTCTATCGAAGGCTTTCGATATGTCTAGTGCAATAGAAAAAGTCTCACCGAAGTCCCGAAAGGAGGATGACCAAGAGTTAGTAAGATATGAAAGAAGATCACCAGTAGAGCGACCCTTAAGGAAGCCATACTGGTGATCTGAAAGCAGATTATGAGAAGAGAAATGCTTAAGAAATTGGAAGCAAGAATAGTTTCAAAAACTTTAGAGATACAAGAGATGAGAGCAATTGGACGATAGTTGGAGGGTTGAGAGCGGTCACCCTTATTTGGGACAGGTTGAATGAGAGCAAACTTCCAGCAATAAGGAAAGAATTTAGAGGATAGACAGAGACGAAAGAGTTTGCCTAGGCAGGGAGTCAGCACGGAAGCACAGTTTTTAAGTACAACAGGAGGAACACCATCCGGACCGTACACCTTCTTAGTATTAAGCCCAGAGAGGGTAGAAAGTACATCTTTAGAAGAGATTAGGATATTAGGCATAAGTAAGAGAGAGGAGGGCAGAGAGGGAGGAATAGCACCGGAATCATCCAAGGTGGAGTTTTTAGTAAAAGTTTGAGCGAAGAGTTTAGCTTTGTCAGAGGAAGAAGTGATGGTTGTGCCATCAGAGTGGGAAAGGGGAGGGAAAGACGAGGAAGAGAAATTGTTGGAGAGGTTTTTGGCTAGATGCCAGAAAGCTTGGGAAGAGCTAGAGTTGGATAGTTCAGTGCATTTATTATTGATGAAAGAGTGTTTGGCAAGTCGAAGAACAGATTTGGCTTGATTCCGGGCAGAAACATATGAAGAATGAGAGTCTTGAGTTTTAAGGCGTCGGTACCGTTTGAATGCTTCCTCCTTATTGTGGACAGCAGTAGAACAGGCGTGAGTAAACCACGATTTTTTGGCATTTGCCTGAGAGAAAGAGAATGGAATGTATGCTTCCATGCCCGATAGAATTACCTCGGTAATGCGTTGAGCACTCTCCGAGGGTCCCCGGCCACGGAAGCAGAAATCATTCCATGGGAAATCAAAGAAGTACTGCCGAAGAGCCTCCCAGTCGGCAGCGCCAAAGTGCCACAAGAGCCGCCGGCTAGGAGGATCGGGTGGCCGTACTGGAGAGATAGGACAGGTGACAGAGATAAGTTTATGGTCGGAGGAGCCCAAAGGAGAGATAAGATCGACAGTATAAGAAGAAGGGTTAGAAGTTAGAAACAGGTCAAGAATGTTGGGCCGATCTCCGATGCGATCCGGGATACGGGTGGGTTGCTGAACTAACTGCTCTAGGTCATTTAGGATAGAAAAGACGTAGGCTTGTTCACCAGGTGGATCAGTAGTGTGAGAGGAGAGCCATTGGCGGTGGTGAACGTTGAAATCTCCTAAGATGGAGATTTCTGAGAAAGGAGAAATGGATAGAATGTGTTCCACTGTAGAGTTTAGATAGTCAAAGAATTTGGGAAAGTTGGTAGAGTTAGGGGAAAGAGAGACAGCACAGAAATATTTAGTAAGAGAATGACAGGAAAGTTTGAGCCATAAAGTTGAGAATTCAGAGGAGTCGAAATCGGGAACGCGAGAGCAAGTGAGTTTGTTGTGCACATATGCACAACATCCGCCTCTGGCTTTGAAACTAGGATAGAGAAAGTAGGAGGATACAGAGAAGGGGCTGCTGGATGTTGCTACAGACACCTGAGACACTTAGTTATTTACACTTAGTTATTTACACTTAGTTATTTACACTTAGTTATTTACACTTAGTTATTTACACTTAGTTATTTACACTTAGTTATTTACACTTAGTTATTTACACTTAGTTATTTACACTTAGTTATTTACACTTAGTTATTTACACTTAGTTATTTACACTTAGTTATTTACACTTAGTTATTTACACTTAGTTATTTACACTTAGTTATTTACACTTAGTTATTTACACTTAGTTATTTACACTTAGTTATTTACACTTAGTTATTTACACTTAGTTATTTACACTTAGTTATTTACACTTAGTTATTTACACTTAGGAAGGATTGCAGCAGTTAGTTCCACTAGGATTTAGCTTCAGGTAAGTGCTTATGTTTTGGGTTAGTTACTGTTAAGGTGTTAGTGGCTGTTTTTTGGTCTATTAATTCATGTATTCATATATGTTTTAGTTTCTTCGCTAGACCTCCATCAAGCTTAGAAAAACACCTCCTAGAACCCCATTTAAGATTTTTATTTACATTTTTCGGTAGAAAAATTTCGCGGCCAAAGGCCGATTTCTCTTAAAATTACAGGCTCGCTATCGATCGCCAGGAAAAAAAAACACCTACTGCAAATGGCACGAAAGGTCTTAAAATTGACAACGAAATTGAGCGAAAGGTGTTAAAATCACCAAACTGATGGTGATTAGTATATGGAAACTAATAGACTTAAGGGGAGATTTCCACTTGAGGGACTTTTTTCTTGGCCCCTTTCTCCCTCATGTCTAGCCCCATTGCTTTTGAGATTTTAAGACGTTTGCTCCATTAGTTTGGTGATTTTTAAGAATTTCTGCCCCATTCTGTCAATTTTAAGACCTTTCGTGCTATTTAGGTGTCGATTTTATCCTGGCGAGCGATAGCGAGCCTGTAATTTAAGAGTAATCGGCCTTTGGCCGGGACATTTTTCTACCAAAAAATGTACAAATTTATCTTGAAAGGGGGTCAAGGGGGTGAAATTTTAAGATTGCTGGAGGAGTAGGAAACGAACTAGAAACCTCCCCTTAAACATAGGGGAGAAAGAGGTCCTGAAAAACGGCCACTAGCCCCTTAAATGTATGTGTTATTTAGATACTATAAAGCTCTAGCATTCCAAAGTGTGGGCTCTCTCTCTCTCTCTCTCTCTCTCTCTCTCTCTCTCTCTCTCTCTCTCTCTCTCTCTCTCTCTCTCTCTCTCTCTCTCTCTCTCTCTCTCTCTCTCTCTCTCTCTCTCTCAGCTTAAGAATGTAAACAGAGAAACCGATCTGGGAGTAACAATATCGAGTAACCTAAAACCGAGTCAACAATGTTCAGAAGTTGTTAAGAAGGCAAACAAAATAATTGGCTTTATAGGCAGGTCATTTGAGCATAAATCCAAAGAAGTTATCCTAACCCTTTACAATTCCTTAGTCCGCCCTCTTCTGGAATACTGCGTTCAATCCTGGTGCCCTTATTACCAAAAAGATATAAACAAGCTAGAAGGAGTTCAACGTAGAGTTACCAAAATTATACCTAGCCTAAAGAACAAACCATACGAAGAGCGTCTTAGAGAATTAAATCTATTTCCTTTAACCCAGCGCAGATTAAGAGGTGACTTAATTCAAGTGTTCAAAATCATCAAAGGCATCGACAATATGAACTGTAGTAAGTACTTCACTATCGACCAATCTAATTACACGCGGGGAAACGGTTGCAAAATTATTGGTAAATCTTTTAACTCTCACGAATCTAAGAATTTCTTCTTCAATCGAGTTGTCAACTTGTGGAATGGGCTTCCCCGAAACGTTATAGACTGCATCACCGTTGATTCATTTAAACTCCGCCTAGAAAAATATCTCGCATCAAACCCGCGACTGACTGCGTTTGTAAATGAATAACTTTATTTTATCCCCCCCTCAGTTACTAACCCATCTGTCCCCTACTAACTTCCTAATCCTGCCACAGACATTAGTTCCAGGGCAGTAATTCCCTTTCCAATGTTCCCTTACCCACTCTAATCCACTGTTTAGACACTTGATCCTCAGTGTTTTGGAGGACAAGCAACCTAGAAGGGTCACTAGATCTGTTGTTGCTTGATTTCCTTTGTACTCCTTTGTACTCTCTCTCTCTCTCATTGAAGATAATTATTGTTCTCCACCCTCAGGTAAGGACCATGTTAGCCAGTGTCGGTGTTCTGGTGAGTTAAGTGGAGTTACGATGCAGCTCAAAGGTAAATACGACCAAAGTTTGTTTTCAGCTTATGGTTAAAGGGGGGGGGGGTATATATTTGCTCATTTATGCATGTAAATTATGTACTCTTTTACCCTGTTTAGTCCTCGATCACCTTGTACCACTCGATACCCCTTTTGTTTACTCCTAGATCCCTTTGTTTACACATTACCATCTTTGTTTACTTCTAGATCCATTTGTTTACTTATCACCCCCCTGTGATTACTCCTAGATCCCTTTGTTTACTTTATTACCCCCCTTTGTTTACTCCTAGATAATTTTGTTTACTTATTACCCTCCTTTGTTTACTCCTAGATCCCTTTGTTTACTTATTACCCCCTTTGTGTACTCCTAAATCCCTTTGTTTACTTATTTCCCCCTTCATTTACTTATTACCCCTTTTGTATTCTCCTAGATCCCTTTGTTTGCTTATTACCCCCCTTCGTTTACTCCTAGGTCCCTTTGTGTACTTTAATACGCTCCTTTGTTTACTCCTAGATCCCTTTGTTTACTTTAATACCCTCATTTGTTTACTCCTAGATCCCTTTGTTTACTTATAGATCCCTTTATTTACTCCTAGATCCCTTTGTTTACTTTAATACCCTCCTTTGTTTACTCCTAGATCCCTTTGTTTACTCCTACTGTAGATCCCTTTGTTTACTTATTACCCTCCTTTGTTTACTCCTGAATCCCTTTGTTTACATTACCCCCTTTGTATACATCTAGATCCCTTTGTTTACATTACCCCTCGTTGTGTACTTCTAGATCCATTTATTTACTTTATTACCCCCTTTCTTTACTCTTAAATCCCTTTGTTTACTTATTACCCCCTTTGTGTACTTATTATCCCCCTTTGTTTACTTATTACCTTCCTTTGTTTACTCCTAGATCCCTTTGTTTACTTATTATCCCCCTTTGTTTACTTATTACCTTCCTTTGTTTACTCCTAGATTCCTTAGTTTACTTATTACCCCCCTTTGTGAACTCCTAGATCTCATTCTATGTTCCTCGATCCAATTTTGTATTCCCCAATCCATCGTTTTACTCCTCAATCCCTTCCTGTACTCCTCGATCAATTTTTGTACTCTATGGTTCATTGTTTGTACTCCTGGACCTCCTTGTGTAATCCCTGATCGGCCCTATATTCCCTTGAGCCTCCTTGTTTGCCTCAATTCGCTTCAGTCCCCCTTTGGTCTCAACAGTCTCACCCTGATCTTCCAATTGTACTCCTTTATATCCACTTTGGACTTCTGATTCCCCTGTTGTATTCTCCAGTCCTCCTTTTTGTACTCCACGTGCATTTGTACTTCTTTATATCCCTCTTTGGGCTTCTGATTCCCGTGTTGTATTCTCAAATCATCCCGTGTACTCCCCGATTCCTTTTTGTACTTCCCTGTGCACTCCCTGATCGGCCCTATACTCTTGTGATCCACCTATACTCTGTTTCCTTTCAACTGACGGTAAATGTCAAATTTCTCATCAAAGTTTCTCAGTTATTTTGAAGATTTTGTAGGGAAATATGGTGCAAATTATATAAACTTGGTCTTACTATGATGCAGAGACACAGTAGTTTCATATTTGTACATTAAGTATCGAGACATTAGCTGCTAAGGGATTCAATTTATCGTCAGCTGAAACGAAACAGAGTATAGTTTGTTCCAAGCTCCCTCAGTCTCCCTTGATCTCCACATTCACGCACATATCTTCTGGACTTCCCTTACTCTGGCTTGGATCACAAACTTTCTCAGATTCAAAACTTATATATACAGTATATATATATATATATATATATATATATATATATATATATATATATATATATATATATATATATATATATATATTGTAGGCACCAATCGATCAGGGCTAGACCCAGGTGAGGCTATAGGCATGTGATAAAGAGTCGCTGGAACTCCTGTTTCATTTGCTTGGCCTCTCTTACTGATTTTCTTTGTGCCTCATTTTCACTGAGAGCAATCCAGCTAGCTCTCACAAACACCTCCTCCTCCTATCCACTTCACTAATCACTACACGAAACATGCACACCACACTTCATTCCTCCCCACCAAAATTTAAAAAAACAAAATGATGAATTCTTGCCCAGCCTCGGAGTCCCCAGGGGGGGGGGGGGGGGGGACCATAAATGCCCCCACACCCGACCGACCATCCCCTGACGACCCTACAAAATTACCTGGATCTCGGCCTGTTACTCTTTCTATTAATTTCTGCAACATTCGCGGACTTTCCTCTAACTTTCACTCTGTTGAACACCATCTCTCCTCCTACAAACCTGATCTTCTCTTCCTCACCGAAACTCAGGTGTCTGTTGCAACATCCAGCAGCCCCTTCTCTGTATCCTCCTACTTTCTCTATCCTAGTTTCAAAGCCAAAGGCGGATGTTGTGCATATGTGCACAACAAACTCACTTGCTCTCGTGTTCCCGATTTCGACTCCTCTGAATTCTCAACTTTATGGCTCAAACTTTCCTGTCATTCTCTTACTAAATATTTCTGTGCTGTCTATCTTTCCCCTAACTCTACCAACTTTCCCAAATTCTTTGACTATCTAAACTCTACAGTGGAACACATTCTATCCATTTCTCCTTTCTCAGAAATCTCCATCTTAGGAGATTTCAACGTTCACCACCGCCAATGGCTCTCCTCTCACACTACTGATCCACCTGGTGAACAGGCCTACGTCTTTTCTATCATAAATGACCTAGAGCAGTTAGTTCAGCAACCCACCCGTATCCCGGATCTCAGTGGAGATCGGCCCAACATTCTTGACTTGTTTCTAACTTCTAACCCTTCTTCTTATACTGTCGGTCTTTTCTCTCCTTTGGGTTCCTCCGACCATAAACTCATCTCTGTCACCTGTCCTATCTCTCCAGTACGGCCACCCGATCCTCCTAGCCGACGGCGCTTGTGGCACTTCGGCGCTGCCGACTGGGAGGCTCTCCGGCAGTACTTCTCTGATTTCCCATGGAATGATTTCTGCTTCCGTGGCCGGGGACCCTCGGAGAGTGCTGAACGCATTACCGAGGTAATCCTATCGGGCATGGAAGCATACATTCCATTCTCTTTCTCTCAGACTAATGCTAAAAAATCGTGGTTTACTCACGCCTGTTCTACTGCTGTCCGCAATAAGGAGGAAGCATTCAAACGGTACCGTCGCCTTAAAACTCAAGACTCTCATTCTTCCTATGTTTCTGCCCGGAATCAAGCCAAATCTGTTCTTCGACTTGCCAAACACTCTTTCATCAATAATAAATGCACTGAACTATCCAACTCTAGCTCTTCCCAAGCTTTCTGGCATCTAGCCAAAAACCTCTCCAACAATTTCTCTTCCTCATCTTTCCCTCCCGTTTCCCACTCAGATGGTACAACCATCACTTCTTCCTCTGACAAAGCTAAACTCTTCGCTCAAATTTTTGCTAGAAACTCCACCTTGGATGATTCCGGTGCTATTCCTCCCTCTCCACCCTCCTCTCTCTTACTTATGCCTAATATCCTAATCTCTTCTAAAGATGTACTTTCTACCCTCTCTGGGCTTAACACTAATAAGGCGTACGGTCCGGACGGTGTTCCTCCTGCCTAGGCAAACTCTTTCGTCTCTGTCTATCCTCTAACGTCTTCCCTTCATGCTGGAAGTTTGCTCACATTCAATATGAGTCATTACTGTTAATAATCCGTGTTTATCCTGATAAATGTGTTATAAATCTAAGTTCGTTAGTCACATCAAACTTGAAACGAGCGAAAACCATTGTAAATTGTTGCTCTGCTTGGTAGTCTGAGCGAATCATAGTACTGTATATACAACTTAGCTCATTAACTTACAGAGTATTGTATGTGGTGTGAGTTCGAATCACGGGTGGACCATATGCTTTCATTAGTTTATTCAAGTACATTGGGGTTTGTAATGGATGATTATTATTAAGAACGGGGTGTTGCTTATATAGGAAAGTTGTATATCTTGATTTGCAGTAGTCTAAATAAATATACGGGTACGTGTAAAGGGGGTAGTGACCAGTCTTTTGGTCTATTAATTCATGTATTCATATATGTTTTAGTTTCCTCCCTAGACCTCCATCAAGCTTAGAAAACACCTCCTAGACCCCCTTCAAGATAAATGTGTAAATTTTTCGGTAGAAAAATGTTAAAATGCTACAATGTTGGCTGTCCAGGGTTATATGCATGGTTGAAGTTAGTCTTGTGACTTGGTAATAGTCATCCTAGGGTAAACTCGAGCTGTGATTGGTCCTAATTTACCCTATGGCACCTACTAGTCTCGACTTGGTAAATATGCCTCCCGGTGGCAAAATAGTGTATCCTAGGGTTGTCGTAGTCTTTCCCTTTATATCTACCTATCTATATATCTATATCTATCTATCTATCTATCTCTCTATCTATCTACAGTATCTATGGGCAGTAGGTTTTCCCTTAGACATATTTCGTTGAATGTTATACTAAGTTGTTGCATTGCAGAGAGATATATATATATGGTATATATGGGCAGTAGGTTACCCTTAGACATATTTTGTTGAATGTTATACTAAGTTGTTGCATTGCAGAGATCTACAATGCAACAAATTAGTATAACATTCAACGAAATATGTCTAAGGGAAAACCTACCGCCCATATATACCATATATATATATATATATATATATATATACATGGTGTTTCAACAAAAGGGTACCGATTTCAAACCGTGATGTTTGATTTGCTGTCATACCAGAGTGGATAATTTTGATTCTATGCTCTACTGTCAAAACCATTACAGCTAACGACTTGTACTTCACTGATCTTAAATACCAAAATGTTATCATCAAATACTGAAAATATAAATGGTGTATATTATGTAAACACAGAAAAGTATACATATAAAATTTGGTTCACTATTTTTAAAACACCCTGTATATGTATATTCATTTAAACACCCTGTATATGTATATTCATTTAAACACCCTGTATATGTATATTCATTTAAACACCCTGTATATGTATATTCATTTAAACACCCTGTATATGTATATTCATTTAAACACCCTGTATATGTATATTCATTTAAACACCCTGTATAGGTATATTCATTTAAACACCCTGTATATGTATATTCATTTAAACACCCTGCATATGTATATTCATTTAAACACCCTGTATATGTATATTCATTTAAACACCCTGTATATGTATATTCATTTAAACACCCTGTATATGTATATTCATTTAAACACCCTGTATATGTATATTCATTTAAACACCCTGCATATGTATATTAATTTCATTTGTCATTTTCTTATCTCATCTCCCTCCCAATTCCCTTTCCCATTTCTGCTCCCCCCTCTCCACTTTATTCATCTCCCTCTCACTCCCCTTCCCTCTCTAGTCTTCTCTTCCACTCTTTCCTTCCCTCCCTCCCTCCCTACATAAACCACCTCTCTGCCTTACTTCCACTTTCTCCCTCGTATACTCTCCCTTCCCTCTCTCTTCCACTTTTTCCTCCCCTCACTCCCTTCCTAACCCCTCCTCACTCACTCTCCCAAACCCCTTACTCTTTCTTTCCCTTTCACTCTCTCCCCCTCCCCATCCCTCCATTCCCCTTCCCCTACTCTCCCAAACTCCACATTCCTTTCCTTCCCTCTACTCCCATGACCACCTTTCCCTCTCACCCTTCCCTTTCACCCCTTACCCCCCTCCCGTGCCCTCCCCCCCCCCCCCCCCCTCCCACCCCCCCCGACCTTAAGTTAGGTGACAGTGACCGTCCAATCAGGCGCCTTAAGGGGAGGTTTCTACTGGAGGGATTATTTTCTGGACCCCTTTCTCCCTCATGTTTAGCCCCATTGCTTTTGAGATTTTAAGATGTTCACCCCATTAGTTTGGCGATGTTAAGAACTGTTGCCCCATTTTAAGACCTTTCGTCCCATTTACTGTAGGTGTCAATTCTTTCCTGGCGAGCGATAGCGAGCCTGTAATTTAGTGGAACCGACCTTTGGCCGGGAAATTTTTCTACCGAAAAATGTACAAATTTATCTGGGAAGGGAGCCTAGGGGGTGTAATTTTAAGCTTGATGGAGGACTAGGGAACAAACTAAAAACCTCCCCTTAAGGCCAGACCTAAGGCGCCATAAACACCACAATGGTCTGTAGAGAACCAGACATAAACCAAACTAACAGATCTCCCCCACCCGTCTTTCGTCTCTCTCTCTCTCTCGCTCTCTCTCTCTCTCGCTCTCTCTCTCCCTCGCTCTCTCGCTCTCTCTCGCTCTCGCTCTCGCTCGCTCTCGCTCTCGCTCTCTCTCGCTCTCGCTCTCGCTCTCTCTCGCTCTCGCTCTCTCTAAAGTACAAGGGGATGCATATCGGCCAAACAAACCCCAATTTAGGTTATTCACTATTGGGAATGTCTCTGGAAGTGACTGACTTGGAAAAGGACTTGGATGTTCTGATTAGCAGTGACCTAAAGTTTTCCAAGAAGTGCATTGAAGTAAAGAAGAAAGCTCAGAAATGATTGGGCTATATTAAGGAAGCCCACCACGCTTTTTTTATCTTTCTCTCCCTCTCTCTTTGGCTTGTATCCATTCGGCCCCATTTAACCTACTGTTTTAAGACGTTTACCACCATCCAGGTGTCAATGTTTTCCTGGCGAGGGGTAGCGAGCCAGCATATATATACAGTATATATATTTTAGTTTTGACAGCAAACTAAATCTGTACATTTTTCGATAGAAATATGTCTCCGGCGAAGCTGGATTTCTCCATACAATGCTGGCTCAATATCGCTCGCCAGAAAGATATCGACACCTGGATGGGGAAAAACGTCTTAAGCAGTTGGCTGAATGGGGCCGAATGGATACAAGCCAGGGAAAGAGAGAAAAGGAGAGAAAAATATAAAAAAACGGTGACCCCCCTTAAGAGGCAATTAAAGTATAGAAATAAGGAAATAGTCCTCACACATTACAACGCTCCTGGAGTATGATGTTCAATTCTGGTCTCCAGCACCCAGGAAAAATATAGAGAGACTTGAAAGAGTACAAGCTAGGGCTACAAAGCTTATTCCATTGCTTAGAAGACTGAGCTATGGTGATCGATTGAAAGCTCTTGATCTCTTCCCGTTGCAGACACGCAGACTACGAGGTCAGCTCAATGAATTTGTTTAAATACTTAATGGGTTTGTCAATGTGGATTATAGCAAAATGTTTAGCCTCAATATGAATACAACACACAACCAAAATTAGATTTGAAAAGGTTCAGCACTAGTATTTGCGGAAACTTTTTCACATATAAGATCTGTCCTACCTGAAACAAACTTCCCTCCGAAGTTGTAAATAGTCCTTCAGTAGAGCCGTTCAAGAAGAGAG
Source organism: Paralithodes platypus (assembly GCA_032716605.1). Lineage (NCBI taxonomy): Eukaryota > Metazoa > Arthropoda > Malacostraca > Decapoda > Lithodidae > Paralithodes > Paralithodes platypus. The sequence continues at coordinate 21,090,963 of CM064569.1, forward strand.
TAGATAGTATTTTGCACACTCTGCAATGAGTGTAGTGCACTAAACAGTCTCTCTCCTTCCACTTCGAGTATCTCCTCGGAATGGACCGCAATGTCTCTGAAATACTAACTATTCCTTGTAACTCTCTCTCTCTCTCTCTCTCTCTCTCTCTCTCTCTCTCTCTCTCTCTCTCTCTCTCTCCATCCCAAGCCACGTAAGCCTATTAGCTATACTAGGATATAAAACGGTAACGATTATTATAAATGAATTAGTGATGGTGTATTATATAATTATGTTCGAAATATATGAAAGAAGGCATCATACGGTACATAAGGTGTGTGTGTGTGTGTGTGTGTGTGAGAGAGAGAGAGAGAGAGAGAGAGAGAGAGAGAGAGAATACACAATTTTCGTCTGTAGGGAACTGAAGGTGATATCCTCGTTTCAGGGCTGTCCCAAGAGACCCATAAGAAATACAGGTAATATCAAATGCAATCTCTTACTCTGACACACACACACACACACACACACACACACACACACACACACACACACACACACATCGTTCTATATGGAAAGCTAAACATTTCTACATTTGACTTGCAAGTCATATGTAAATACGTTTAGCTTTCCTTATAGAACGATAGATTGGTGGAATAACTCAAGTGCGGAGGTGGTGTAGAAGCAAGAAATATCCACGACTTTAAAAGTAAACTGGATAGTCAATAGGAACTGAGGCAGGACAACACGAGCGCAGCTTATTTCCTGTAAACTACTAATAGTTGAATACACACACACGCACACACACAAACAAACACACAAACAAACACACACACACACATGGTAACGGATATGAATAATCTAATTTATTTATTTCACTCCCAACACCAAACACCTTCCAATGAAAATAATGAAAGCATGTGATCCTCCCGGGATTCGAACCTGGGTTACCACATGCAGATCTTAAACACTAACCATTACACCACCACGAGAGTTAAAGTTTAAGTACATAATTACGATTTGTTATCCATTTAGAAATAATTGTGTCAATACATTTAGCGTATTATTATTATTTTTTTCATTGCAAGATAACTTTTCGGTATTTACAGTATGTTTTCCATGCATTTGAATACCGATGAATGCTATCCTCTGTAAGGGGAGAGTGGTTAATTTTTTGGTTCTTTTTTTATATTCATATATATTTTAGTGTCCTCCCTAGATCTACATAAAAATTAAAAATTCATCCATTAGATCCCCCCTCGAGATTTATTTGTACATTTTTCGGTAGAAACATTTCACGGCCGCAGGCCGGTCCCTCCAAAAATACAGGCTCGCTATCGCTCGCCAGGAAAAACAATCGACACCTAAAGGGAACAAAAGGTCTTGATATTGACAACGAAATGGGACGAAAGGTCTTAAAATACCCTCATTGTTCCCTGATTAAATAGCACTGTATGAATATTCCCATATTCAAAATATGCTATAGGGGTGCAATGCCTGGTGAGTTATCTGCTCAACAGGTGGCGTTGTGTGTGTGTAACTGTTAGAGTTCGAGTGTAGGAGGTGAGACAGTGAAGCACGGGAATGAGGTGGCTTCAGAGATGGGGTCGTTTCGGGCCATGAGTGAGCACCGTGCCTCATGTGAAGGCAAGATGGTAGGTGCTCGTTGTACTCTACGTGCTTCACATGTCTCACTCCCTAGACTGGAACAAGACCTCACAGGCTTCACTGTTCATTGTAAAGCGGTGAATGTTAAGGCTCTCAGCCTATGCCCGAGAGGAAGTAAGTTGGCATACGTCAAACAAATCTTAAAACTAATGGGGATAAACATGAGGAAGAAAACGGACCAGAAAAACGGCCCATCTTCCCTTAAAAGTATTGTCATTGTTTGAATATTGTACCACATCCCGTTCTTTGTTTCGTTTCCATTATAATATTAATGTAGTAATTTGAAGGGCAATCAGAATAGCAAAATATATAATGAAAGAATAGAAAGTTTTAGTGATAATGGTTATATTCCAGAGAGAGACTTACATAGATACACTGGCCACATAGATCTTATGGTCCCTGCGAGGTAACCAGGATTTAATCCTAGTAGATATAGCAACCCCAAGAGAAAATGGAAGGAAAGGATAGCAACGATGGTGGCTCTCTCCCCACCCTCCGGCTAAATGCAGAGAGAGAGAGAGTGGGAGAGTTCAGAAGATTGGTAGAGGGAAAGGCGTAGGTGTAGGAAAATAATTTACGAACAAAGGAAAATAAAACACTGAATTGAAATGTTGATCCTGTTTAAGAAACAAAGAAATAAAGGGGGCAATGGTTGAAAAAATAATGGGTGAGTGTTTTAACCCATTCTGTACCGGCGACGTCTCTTAAATTGTATTCTTGCTATTATTAGACGATGTTAATCAGTTTTTAACCTCTCTGCGGCGCACAGTTTTTTTTTACAGGGTAATACTGTGCGCATGTATGATGATTTTGGGACCCATTGCCAATTTCGATAAAAAGTACATCATCGTGTAGGGAATGTTTGCGTGCATCGGCCCATATATATTTGCCCCCCCAAAAAATGTCTGGGGAGGGGTGGGGGAACGGTCCGTAGTTGAAAAATGTGGAGCGAATGGCACCGCGCGGCTAGATTGTCATCGAGCGGCGAGATTTCCCTGCCGAATTTTCACGCGCCCAGGGGATAGAAGGAGAGGGAGGAGGGGGTGGGTTACCGCGTATTATCACGTATATCTCCTTTTTTTATCCCTTTTAGGCTATGTAGAATATGTATACGTGTGTAGGCCACCCATATAACAATGAATATGCCTCATAGTGACCAAAAATTGCAATATATAAGGGAATTATAAGAGAATTTTTAGGCGGGAATGAAGATGGGTTGGAGGTTTGGCGGAAATTTATGAGCTGAGAGTGTGGTTTGCGCTATAATATTACGTATATCTCGTACTTAGAGCACTGTCATGCTATAATACAGACTTGTACGTATGTAGACGTGAATATATATCACTATATATACCGCATATAGACCAATTCATGCGATATTTACGCACATTATCAATGAGTTTCTAGCAGACGGAAGCCTAAAAGGGTGGGTGGGGGTGGGAATGAAAGGGGGAGAGGGTGTGTTATGCCATAAATATCACTTATATCTTGTACTTAGAGCACTGTCATGCTATAATACAGATTTGTACGTATGTAGACGTGCCATATATCAATATATATACCGCATATAGACCAATTCATGCGATATTTACGCACATTATCAATGAGTTTCTATGCGTGAACCAAGGTGTGAGTGAGTTGTGCTGGGAATGAAAGGGGGAGAGGGTGTGTTACGCCATAAATATCACTTATATCTTGTACTTAGAGCACTGTCATGCTATAATACAGACTTGTACGTATGTAGACGTGCCATATATCAATATATATACCGCATATAGACCAATTCATGCGATGATATTTACGCACATTATCAATGAGTTTCTAGCAGACGGAAGCCTAAAAGGGTGGGTGGGGGTGGGTGGGTGGAAGGGAGGCAGGGAGTGAGTCGTGGAGAGAGTGAAGGCAGTAAACATATGCAGCTGTGTGATAATTGTACAAAGGGAGTACAAAGGAAATCAAGCAACAACAGATCTAGTGACCCTTCTAGGTTGCTTGTCCTCCAAAACACTGAGGATCAAGTGTCCAAACAGTGGTTTATAGTGGGTAAGGGAACAGTCGCGGGTTTGATGCGAGATATTTGTCTAGGCGGAGTTTAAATGAATCAACGGTGATGCAGTCTATAACGTTTCGGGGAAGCCCATTCCACAAGTTGACAACTCGATTGAAGAAGAAATTCTTAGATTCGTGTGAGTTAAAAGATTTACCAATAATTTTGCAACCGTTTCCCCGCGTGTAATTAGATTGGTCGATAGTGAAGTACTTACTACAGTTCATATTGTTGATGCCTTTGATGATTTTGAACACTTGAATTAAGTCACCTCTTAATCTGCGCTGGGTTAAAGGAAATAGATTTAATTCTCTAAGACGCTCTTCGTATGGTTTGTTCTATAGGCTAGGTATCATTTTGGTAACTCTACGTTGAACTCGTTCTAGCTTGTTTATATCTTTTTGGTAATAAGGGCACCAGGATTGAACGCAGTATTCCAGAAGAGGGCGGACTAAGGAATTGTAAAGGGTTAGGATAACTTCTTTGGATTTATGCTCAAATGACCTGCCTATAAAGCCAATTATTTTGTTTGCCTTCTTAACAACTTCTGAACATTGTTGACTCGGTTTTAGGTTACTCGATATTGTTATTCCCAGATCGGTTTCTGTTTACATTCTTAAGCTGAGTGCCATTCATCGAATAGTTTGCTTTCTCATTTAGGTATCCGATATGTAGTACTTTACATTTATCCGCATTGAAACTCATTTGCCAAATTTGGGCCCAACATGACAATTTATCTAGATTGTGTTGCATATCGTCAACTTGTTCTTTTGAGAGTACGCTATTTGCAATTTTTGTATCGTCAGCAAATTTTGAGATTGTACAGGTGAGACCCTCATCTATGTCGTTGATATAAATTAGAAAGAGAATTGGTCCTAGTACCGATCCCTGGGGTACCCCGCTACTTACATTGGTCCATTTAGATGCCTTACCGTTTATTACTACTCTTTGCTTTCTGTCGCTGAGCCAATTTTCTATCCTTTTCAACACACCGTCTTGTATTCCCTGCGCTTTTAGTTTTAGCAGTAAACGTTTGTGGGGAACTTTGTCAAAGGCCTTTTGAAAATCAAGGTATATAATATCTACAGCTTTACTCTCATCGTAGAGGTTGAGGATATCGTGGAAGAAGTCTAAGAGGTTTGTTAAAGAGGAACGTTTTTTACGAAAGCCGTTTTGAGTATCTTTAAGTATGTTATTTTCCTCTAAGTGAATTACGAGTCTGTCTCGTATGACCGTTTCTAGCATTTTACATACAACTGAGGTTAAGCTAATTGGACGATAGTTACTGAGTAGGGATTTGCTGCCTTTTTTGAATATCGGTGTTATGTTGGCTAGCTTCCACTGATCAGGCATAGTTCCAGACTGCAAGGATTTATTGAATAGTAATGTCAGTGGTTTGGAGAGCTCATCCTTAGCTTAATTTAGAACTCTAGGCGAGATTGTATCAGGTCCAGGCATTTTATTTACCTTGAGTTTATCTAAACAATTCAATACTTCTCTCTCTGTAACGGTGATATTGCTTAGAACATCTGAATTATCAATCTGAATCGGCGATGGTGTAGGGATATCACTGAGGTCTTCTGTTGTAAAAACTGATGCAAAGAAGGTATTGAGGGCATTACTCATTTGTACTTCGTCTTTGGTGTATTCTCCGTTTTCATCGAGTAACGGTCCAACAGTTGAAGTAACTACTTTTTTCTTTCTGATATAACTATAGAATTCTTTCGGGTTTGTTTTACTTTGATTCGCAATATGTAACTCTAGGGTCTTTTTACTTTGCTTAATTAACTTTTTGGCTTTGCGTCGTAGCTCTACAAATTTCACCCGTTCTTCGTCATTTTGTGAGGATTTTAATCTATCATTAGCAAATTTTTTAGCAAGCAGGCAGTTTGAAATATCTTTATTCCACCATTTGGGCTTATTATTTTGGCCTGGACGCCGTATTTTCGATGGTATACAGTCTTGCACTGCTTTTAGGTAAGTGGTTTCGAATAACTTCCAAGATGTATTTATGTCATTATTGTTAATTAAAAAGCTCCAGTCAGTTTCTTTAAACATAGCTCTAAGTTTATGGAAGTTTGCTTTCTTGAAATTAGGGACTTTTTCGATGCTACTATTGGTTCGTTACTAGTAAACTTTAAAGTGAAAGTTATCGTACGATGGTCGCTGTTACTGAATTCATCACCAACATTCAAATTCTCTATTAATTCTTCTTTTGTTGCAAGTACAATGTCAAGAACGTTATTACCACGGGTCGGCGTTCGAACAAATTGATAAAGCGAACTCTCTTGCAAGTTCGTATACAAGTCATGTCCGGAGTGTGAAGTAAGAGTATCGCCCCACTTGGTCACAGGTAAATTAAAGTCGCCAAAAATTACGGTATCTTGTGAGTTACTTACATCTGCAATTTGTTCGTTAATTTCTCGGTCAGTTTGCACTGATTGAGCTGGAGGTCTGTATATTAATGCAAGTATTATTTTTGTACCTTTATTAATCTTTATTAGCACAAAAGATGCATCGACGTTCACAATTTATGCATATGTGAATGGAAGAGCATAATGGGGCCTTAACCACTTAGGGAAGTCCTCTCGATAAATTACTCCTGAACCAATATCAATTATTATGTTCCCTCCAACAACCAACCATACTCCTAAAATCGACCAATGAAACCCACAAACACACGTGGCAGTCCGTGGACTCGAACCCAGGATACTCACACCGAAAATCAACACCTTATACATCGCACCACGAAGACAGTTAAAGGTTGGTGGACACTGCCTACGATCTATTATGCAACTTCGAATCCTGCATATCAATCTAAGCATGTACACACATCCCAACTGCAACTCACGTAGGCTATGCATATGTGAATGGAAAGAGCAATTAATGGGGCCTTAACCACTTAGGGAAGTCCTCTCGATAAATTACTCCTGAACCAATATCAATTATTATGTTCCCTCCAACAACCAACCATACTCCTAAAATCGACCAATGAAACCCACAAACACACGTGGCAGTCCGTGGACTCGAACCCAGGATACTCACACCGAAAATGTCCGTGGACTCGAACCCAGGATACTCACACACGTGGCAGTCCGTGGACTCGAACCCAGGATACTCACACCGAAAATCAACACCTTATACATCGCACCACGAAGACAGTTAAAGGTTGGTGGACACTGCCTACGATCTATTATGCAACTTCGAATCCTGCATATCAATCTAAGCATGTACACACATCCCAACTGCAACTCACGTAGGCTATGCATATGTGAATGGAAAGAGCAATTAATGGGGCCTTAACCACTTAGGGAAGTCCTCTCGATAAATTACTCCTGAACCAATATCAATTATTATGTTCCCTCCAACAACCAACCATACTCCTAAAATCGACCAATGAAACCCACAAACACACGTGGCAGTCCGTGGACTCGAACCCAGGATACTCACACCGAAAATCAACACCTTATACATCGCACCACGAAGACAGTTAAAGGTTGGTGGACACTGCCTACGATCTATTATGCAACTTCGAATCCTGCATATCAATCTAAGCATGTACACACATCCCAACTGCAACTCACGTAGGCTATGCATATGTGAATGGAAGAGCAATTAATGGGGCCTTAACCACTTAGGGAAGTCCTCTCGATAAATTACTCCTGAACCAATATCAATTATTATGTTCCCTCCAACAACCAACCATACTCCTAAAATCGACCAATGAAACCCACAAAACACACGTGGCAGTCCGTGGACTCGAACCAGGATACTCACCGAAAATCAACACCTTATACATCGCACCACGAAGACAGTTAAAGGTTGGTGGACACTGCCTACGATCTATTATGCAACTTCGAATCCTGCATATCAATCTAAGCATGTACACACATCCCAACTGCAACTCACGTAGGCTATGCATATGTGAATGGAAAGAGCAATTAATGGGGCCTTAACCACTTAGGGAAGTCCTCTCGATAAATTACTCCTGAACCAATATCAATTATTATGTTCCCTCCAACAACCAACCATACTCCTAAAATCGACCAATGAAACCCACAAACACACGTGGCAGTCCGTGGACTCGAACCCAGGATACTCACACCGAAAATCAACACCTTATACATCGCACCACGAAGACAGTTAAAGGTTGGTGGACACTGCCTACGATCTATTATGCAACTTCGAATCCTGCATATCAATCTAAGCATGTACACACATCCCAACTGCAACTCACGTAGGCTATGCATTCGATAAATTACTCCTGAACCAATATCAATTATTATGTTCCCTCCAACAACCAACCATACTCCTAAAATCGACCAATGAAACCCACAAACACACGTGGCAGTCCGTGGACTCGAACCCAGGATACTCACACCGAAAATCAACACCTTATACATCGCACCACGAAGACAGTTAAAGGTTGGTGGACAAAATTTAAGGCTTTGACAAGAGGGTAGGGTTAAGACTTTCTTTGATATAATGTAAAACGCCACCTCCATTTCGATTTATTCGGCTTTTCTCAAACATTACATAACCGGGAAGTGAATACTCTGCTAAAAAGTCTCTATCTTCTGTATTGAGTCAAGATTCTGTTATGCCAATCACATCATAATTTTCTGTAAACACTAGCTCCTCTAAATCTGAAAATGTATTGCGTATGCTACGAGCGTTTGCATAGAAAACCTTTAAATTTGTTATTTTAGAACTCACGGAACACTCTTTAATAATATTTTTGGTTCTTGTCGGATCTACATTTATGTTCATGGCTGTCCTCAGTCCTCGCTGTCTTCGGTCCTTATCGCTGGTGGTCCTCGGTTGCCTCTGTTTTTTTCTTGGCGTTGGATGATTTATGTCACTGCTGCTTCTTCTCGGATGGCGTTTTTTGATCCATGGCTGCGGACTGCTTCGTGTAGGAGACGACCCATGCGTGCTGAACGCACAGGGTTTAGGTGAGTGCCATCCTTGCGGAACAGAGTAGGCTGGTTGTAGAAGTTGTCCCAGAGGTTGATGAATTCAACTTCTTCCCTCAGACACAAATATTTTAGTCGGCTATTTATGCTGAAGGCCTTGTCGTAGAATTTGTCAGGTGCGTCGATCTTGGGGAGAATGCCTGAGATGATGATATTCCTTGACTTGTTTTTCTAGTGCTGGATCATCTTGTGATATTTCTCCATCAACTCTTCGGATCTGGTGCGCATGACGTCATTTGAACCAGCATGGATGACAAAAAGGGTATTTTCATTTGCATCCTTTGTGGTATCTTCGAAGGCTTCCACAATGTCGTCCAGTCCAGCTCCTGGGATGCAAAATCTTTTTCGTTGATTTGGGACTCTGTCGCAGAACTCTTCGACCTGTCCTCGTAGGATGGAATCCCCAACGAGCCTGGTCTCTTCTGGTTCGTCTTCCATCTCTACCAATATCTCAAATCTGTTTGACATTGTGACTGGTAGATGAGACCTTTTCTGCGTTGGCCGTGCACCGTTCCTCACTGGTGTAAATCCGGAAACCTGTGGTGGCGGGACTCTATGTACAGGTCAGGGAGAGGAGTGGTTAGAACGTGGGCGAGGGGTTGGTACTGTTCGTGGTAGCAGGCTTCTTGCACGAGGAGTGGGGGAGAGACTAAGGTGAACAGGGCGGCTGTCCTGGTTTGATGTCGGCTCAGGTGTTGGATTGTTGGCAGATGACGTTGGGGCGGTGGTGGATGCTGGAGTTGAAACAATTGGGGTTAGTGATACTCCAACGTTGAGTGTTACAAACTCTTGGAGTGATTCCAGCTTCCTGGTGTGGAGGCACCCCAGGCGTATGGATGTCTTGGGATTTTGAACCTTATGTCTAGCAGGTGTCTGGTGTTCGTATCACCAAGAGGTCTACAATAACATGAGTCAGGAATGGAGAGAGAGAGAAAGTGAGACATGCGTATGTCGTACGTATAAATGGACTTCAGAATTGCATTTTTATGCAAGCAGACATTGCATTTTAGACACATGTGAAGTACCACAGAAACATGTAGGCCATTGACTGTAAATAAAGTACTATATTATAGACCAGCAACGAGGGTGGTCAGTAAACACAGGCAGATTGCCTTTTTTGATAGAGAGCTAAATATAGACTGGTGTCTCCTTACACTTGCGAAAGGGTAGATTGCCACCAGAGAAACTTATATTTATTTATTTCCAAGTAATATGTAATCTAAATGTATATTCGAGACCTACTGCAAGTATTTGTATGACAGTCATGACTATGTATAATCCAATATACGCGCGTAGGCGAGACATAAGAAAGCTGGTTGAGCAATTTTCGATACCCACACAGTTATTATTAATTTTTATTTACAATATTATACAATACAAATGTATTTGTGAAGAGTATTTTATGCATTATTGTATTTATACAAATTTTGTTCCCAGACAGAGCTGCTGTGGCTGGAGCAGCAAGGAGCGGCAAGGGTCACCCCGTGACCGCTTGACCATGTGATAATGAGTGGAGTCACACTGAGAGGGTCAATTTTGCTGAGTGTTTGGGCAATTTTTGACAGAATAAAGTTATATAATTACTAATTCTTGACAGAGACAAACTTTTATAAACCTTGGCATGATATAATTGATAATCCCATCAATTTACAAACGTAAATTGGTGGGATAATTCATTTTTTTTTGTATATTGTCATTTCGATTGTAGACACAAAGTTTTGAGTGATATTTGGTATGAGCTCCTGTGGCATGGTTGGTAAGGTCGCGGACTGAAAAACTCAAAGTGTGGTAGGGTAGTGGGATCGAATCCAGGAGGGGGTTATGGGGAAGGTTTTATACTGTCTAGAACATTTTTGATAAAAAATTTTTTTTACAAGATCATGCCATTGTATTCAAACAATATGAAATATTCATAGAATATATCATATTGTAAGAATACAATGACATGACCTTGTTTTTTTTTTTTTTTATTGTTTTATTTTATTATCTTAGTAGGTTTGACATGATTTATTGAAACATATTTATTTTTGTACAATTCATTTGAGGTAAGAACATATATACACATTACTTAGGCTATAACAAACATATATATTGATATACTAAAAAAAGAAGGCATATTACATGTAAATCTTTGAAACTTATAAACTAAATAATGAAACATACAATTATATAATGTAAAAGCTATATCACAGGGACATCTTTGGAACTTATACATTACAGTATATAATATATATGTTACATTATGAGGTAGCATGATCAATTAGATCAGGTCAGGTAAGGTAGGGCGCGAGTCCAGGGCAGGGCAGGGCAGGGGGCGAGTCCAGGGCAGGGCACGGGTCGAGTCCAGGGCAGGGCAGGGCAGGGGGTGACACTCAGTAATTCTTGAAGGTGTGGTAGTCCCTGAAGCAGTCACCCAAGCAGAGTGCAATTTTGCACTCCGCGCACATTGAGGTGACTCTTTTGGTGACGTGGGGTTTTCTCACACTGGAGCTGCAGACGTTGCACTGCACCTGCCTGTGACGAGTGCCAATCAGCTCGGTGTTGGTTGGGTAGTGTCTTTCGACACCCAGCTCGATGCGGTCAGGAGCGTCGTGATCCCCACGCCATGCCGTACGTCTGTGAGTGGTGGTGCCATACTTCTCCAGGAGTTGGTATGACACGTTGTAGACGAACTCCCGGAATTTCAGCTTCTGGTTTGGGGACATCTCCTTCTTCACCAACCACAAGTTGTAGGCGTTGAGCATCGTGATGTCAACTAGGTGGAGGAAGAGCTTGTGATACCACTTCACAGTCTTCCTCAGACACTCAACGCCTGACAGCTGACAGTCAGACTTGTCCACCATGCGCATGTTCTTTGTATAATCCACTACCATCTCGGGCTTGTGATGGTCTTCCTGGTTCGGTAGTGGATTTTGCCAGAGTCCATCTGGGCACCTGTGTGGATGGTGGAAAGCAGGTGGACGTCTCGTTTGTCCTTCCACTTCAGGGCTATCACTTTCCCATACTTTTCGAGCTGCTTGTATTTCTGCCCCTTTTGTCGCCTTCTTCGGACATGCCTCTCGCGGTGTTCCTGGGCCAGGTCGTCTTCAGAAGGTGTGTCACTGGAGGAGGCATCTGTAAGAGGAATGACATTACCTGTGAACTTAGGCATAAACTTTCTTGTCTTTCTGACAGTCCCACATGACCCCGTTTGGTTGTCATGAAGAAACTGGCAGAGAGCAGGAGAAGTATACCAGTTGTCAGTGTAGATGACGTGGCCTTTGCCCAGGTAAGGTGCCAACATTTTCCTGACGATGGCACCTGACATGCCCATGGGGTCATTGGCAGCGGCTTTCGGTATGTCAATGTCAGTGTCTGTATACACGATCATGTCAAGCACTATTCCAGTTTCACAGTCACACAAAACGAAGAGCTTGATTCCGAACCTATGCCTTTTCAAGGGGATATACTGCTTGAAAACAAGACGTCCTTTGAAGAGCACGAGCGACTCATCAATCACCAAATTGAGGAAGGGGTAAAAGTATTTCCTATACCTCTCCAACAACATGGTGAACACATCCCGAATTTTCCATACCCTGTCAATCCTGTTAGGATTGTCGTTGTCTGCAAAGTGCATAAATCTTAGCAGCAACAAAAATCTGTCACGAGTCATGAACTTATTGAAAGTTGGGGTGGCGATGAGAGGGTCGTGCTTCCAATAGTGTTGCAACACATGCTTCTTGCACAGAGGCATAAGGAACAACAAGGCAAAGAACGTTATGAATTCTTCCACAGTCGTATCCACCCAGCCTCGTATTCTCGCTTTTGGAGAAATGACGTCCAATCTGCCAAACACCCACCTGTAGTAGGCGTTTGTTTGGGCAACGATGTACGTCATTACCTCCATATCGAAAAAAGCGAGGAAGAAGTCGCTTTCGTTCGCTTGCTCGTCATAGGGCCAGTCGTCAGTTGTACCTGACGTCCCAGGATTGAACTGGGGCACGTCAGGTACAAAATTGACCCCGTCAGACCAATCGAACGAAGGCAGCCCAGGGATCGGAATGTCGTCTGCGTCTCCTTCATCGTCTGAAATATCGCTTCCATGGTCGCGATACAGCACTGCATCATCATCACCCTCCTCTTCACTTGACAGACGCCCTTCCTCATTCTCGTCACCGACGTCGGACTCACTCCCACTGTCCACTCCCAAATCCCCCCACCCTTGGTCCCGTGCTAGGGCTTCGTCGTCGAAACCCGGGCTGCCAATGCCCTGCGAATCACCATCAAACAGCAGGGTGGCACACTTTGATGGTGTCAGAGTTTTCCGGGTCACTCTAGCACGTGCGGGAGTCTTATGGACAGGGACAGCAGGGGTGGCAGTGGTGCGTGGTCTTGTGGCCCTGGAGGCAGGCAAGATGATGGTGGTGCCTGTCGCCCTTTTCTCTGTTCCTTGGGCAGGGGCGGCAGGGGCAGCAGGGGCAGCAGGGCCGGCAGGGACAGCAGGGCCAGCAGTTGCTTTCCCTCTCCCTTTCCCCTTCCCTTTTCCTTGGGCAGGGGCAGCAGGGGCGGCAGGGGCAGCAGGAGCAGCAGGGGCGGCAGGGGCAGCAGGGGCAGCCGGGCCAGGGGCGGCTGGTGGTGGTGGTGGTGGTGGTAGGGTCACTGTGGCAGGCGTACGGGTTCTCTTCCCTACGCCCGTGCCTTTAATTTGTCCTGCCCCCGCAGGTTCTGTAGCCCTAGGGCGGCCTCCTGCGTCGCTGGTATCGGTGGCAGTGGTGGCAGTGGTGGTGGTAGTGGTTTTTGCAGTGGCCTGGGTCGTGGTGGCAGTGTCCCGAAACACCAATGACCTCTGTACCTTTGCCGTGCTTGCACGTGTTTTCCGTGCTTTGGGTGCTGGTGTTTTGTCCTCCGAGCTGTAGGGTGTGTCATACTGGTAGCTAGGGTCTTTAACAGCCACCCTCTGCCTTCCACGGCGGCTAACACCACCAGAAGGAGGGCTGGTTGTGTCATCAGGGAGCGAGCGTGAGGGACGTGTGGGCTCCATGACTAGTGCTTGGTTACTGGCGCGGTGGTGCTTGCACGAGTGCGGGGCGAGCGTGTGGCGGGGTGGTGTCGAGAGTTGACATGTAGTACTATACCCACACCAATTTTCAGCCGCCTGGCTATAAACGCGCGGTTTTGGTACACGTTCAAAAGCTCTGCTCTTAAGAGTCTTCCCACAGTCCGCCGGGGGAACTCTTAAGAGTCTCACCGCAGCTCCCGGGTTAAAGGACCTCCAGTAACTAACAGACCTCGAACTATCTTACTTAACCCTTTTTACTACCACAGATCCTTCTTACACTCCACAAAATGGTCTAAATATAACTAGAATAAAGTTACAATGTCGCCGGTGCAGAAGGGGTTAAATATGGTAAACGGAATGGGAACAGTAATATAGAATGGGAGAAGGAAATATTTACCCCTTCTGTACCGGCAACGTCCTTTTCATTTAATTCTAGCTATATATAGAAAATTTTCTGCAATTTAAGAAGGATCTGTGGTTGTAAAAAGTGTTAATTAAGTGAGATAGTTCGTAGGTTGTTAATTGGCCCTTTTGAAACTGTAGAAAGTCGTCTAAATATAGCTTGAATATAATTAAAAAGACGTTGCCGGTACAGAAGGGTTTAATTATGACTTTTTCATTTATTTAGGTCAGGAAGGAGAGGGGGGGGGGAGGAAAGATGCAAAGTATACCACCAAGACCTGTGATGGAGATTATGCTAGAGAAAAGAGAATAAAGAATGATAACAGACAGATACAAGAAGGAAAAGTTACCGAAACAAAAGAGAGAAAAAAAAATAATATCCCCTGGGAGAAAGAGAGAAGGAGAGTACAAATGAGTACAAAGGAGTACAAAGGAAATCAAGCAACAACAGATCTAGTGACCCTTCTAGGTTGCTTGTCCTCCAAAACACTGAGGATCAAGTGTCCAAACAGTGGTTTAGAGTGGGTAAGGGAACATTGGAAAGGGAATTACTGCCCTGGAACTAATGTCCGTGGCAGGATTAGGAAGTTAGTAGGGGACAGATGGGTTAGTAACTGAGGGGGGGATAAAATAAAGTTATTCATTTACAAACGCAGTCAGTCGCGGGTTTGATGCGAGATATTTGTCTAGGCGGAGTTTAAATGAATCAACGGTGATGCAGTCTATAACGTTTCGGGGAAGCCCATTCCACAAGTTGACAACTCGATTGAAGAAGAAATTCTTAGATTCGTGTGAGTTAAAAGATTTACCAATAATTTTGCAAACGTTTCCCCGCGTGTAATTAGATTGGTCGATAGTGAAGTACTTACTACAGTCCATATTGTCGATGCCTTTGATGATTTTGAACACTTGAATTAAGTCACCTCTTAATCTGCACTGGGTTAAAGGAAATAGATTTAATTCTCTAAGACGCTCTTCATATGGTTTGTTTTTTAGGCTAGGTATCATTTTGGGAACTCTACGTTGAACTCGTTCTAGCTTGTTTATATCTTTTTGGTAATAAGGGCACCAGGAGTGAACGCAGTATTCCAGAAGAGGGCGGACTAAGGAATTGTAAGGGGTTAGGATAACTTCTTTGGATTTATGCTCAAATGACCTGCCTATAAAGCCAATTATTTTGTTTGCCTTCTTAACAACTTCTGAACATTGTTGACTCGGTTTTAGGTTACTCGATATTGTTACTCCCAGATCGGTTTCTCTGTTTACATTCTTAAGCTGAGTGCCATTCATCGAATAGTTTGCTTTCTCATTTAGGTATCCGATATGTAGTACTTTACATTTATCCGCATTGAAACTCATTTGCCAAATTTGGGCCCAACATGACAATTTATCTAGATTGTGTTGCATATCGTCAACTTGTTCTTTTGAGAGTACGCTATTTGCAATTTTTGTATCGTCAGCAAATTTTGAGATTGTACAGGTGAGACCCTCATCTATGTCGTTGATGTAAACTAGAATGAGAATTGGACCTAGTACCGATCCCTGGGGTACCCCGCTACTTACACTGGTCCATTTAGATGCCTTACCGTTTATGACTACTCTTTTGCTTTCTGTCGCTGAGCCAATTTTCTATCCATTTCAACACACCGTCTTGTATTCCATGCGCTTTTAGTTTTAGCAGTAAATGTTTGTGGGGAAGTTTGTCAGAGGTCTTTTGAAAATCAAGGCATATAATATCTACAGCTTTACTCTAATCGTAGAGGTTGAGGATATCGTGGAAGAAGTCTAAGAGGTTTGTTAAACAGGAACGTTTTTTACGAAAGCCGTGTTGAGTATCTTTAAGTATCTTATTTTCCTCTAAGTGATTTACGAGTCTGTCTCGTATGACCGTTTCTAGCATTTTACATACAACTGAGGTTAAGCTAATTGGACAATAGTTACTGGATAGGGATTTCCTGCCTTTTTTTAATATCGGTGTTACGTTGGCTAGCTGCCACTGATCAGGCATAGTTCCAGACTGCAAGGATTTATTGAATAGTAATGTCAGTGGTTTGGAGAGCTCATCCTTAGCTTCTTTTAGAACTCTAGGCGAGATTGTATCAGGTCCAGGCATTTTATTTACCTTGAGTTTATCTAAACAATTCAATACTTCTCTCTCTGTAATGGTGATATTGCTTAGAACATCTGAATTATCAATCTAAATCGGCGATGGTGTAGGGATATCACTGAGGTCTTCTGTTGTAAAAACTGATGCAAAGAAGGTATTGAGGGCATTACTCATTTGTACTTCGTCTTTGGTGTATTCTCCATTTTCATCGACTAACGGTCCAACAGTTGAAGTAACTACTTTTTTCTTTCTGATATAACTATAGAATTCTTTCGGGTTTGTTTTACTTTGATTCGCAATATGTAACTCTAAGGTCTTTTTACTTTGCTTAATTAACTTTTTGGCTTTGCGTCGTAGCTCTACAAATTTCACCCGTTCTTCGTTATTTTGTGAGGTTTTGTGATATTTTTAGCAAGCAGGCAGTTTGAAATATCTTTATTCCACCATTTGGGCTTATTATTATGGCCTGGACGCCGTATTTTCGATGGTATGCAGTCTTGCACTGCTTTTAGGTAAGTGGTTTCGAATACCTTCCAAGATGTATTTATGTCGTTATTGTTAATTAAAAAGCTCCAGTCAGTTTCTTTAAACATAGCTCAAAGTTTATGAAAGTTTGCTTTCTTCAAATTAGGGACTTTTTCGATGCTATTATTTGGTTCGTTACTAGTAAACTTTAAAGTGAAAGTTATCGTACGATGGTCGCTGTTACTGAATTCATCACCAACATTCAAATTCTCTATTAATTCTTCTTTTGGTGCAAGTACAATGTCAAGAACGTTATTACCACGGGTCGGCGTTGGAACAAATTGATAAAGCGAACTCTCTTGCAAGTTCGTATACAAGTCATGTACGGAGTGTGAAGTAAGACTATCGCCCCACTTGGTCACAGGTAAATTAAAGTCGCAAAAAATTACGGTATCTTGTGAGTTACTTACATCTGCAATTTGTTCGTAAATTTCTCGGTCAGTTTGCACTGATTGAGCTGGAGGTTTGTATATTAACGCAAGTATTATTTTTGAACCTTTATTATTCTTTATTAGCACAAAACATGTGTCGACGTTCACAATTTGAGGTTTTGACAAGAGGGTAGGGTTAAGACTTTCTTTGATATAAAGTAAAACGCCACCTCCATTTAGATTTATTCGGCTTTTCTCAAACATTACATAACCGGGAAGTGAATACTCTGCTAAAAAGTCTCTATCTTCTGTATTGAGCCAAGATTCTGTTATGCCAATCACATCATAATTTTCTGTAAACACTAGCTCCTCTAAATCTGAAAATTTATTGCGTATGCTACGAGCGTTTGCATAGGAAACCTTTAAATTTGTTATTTTAGAACTCACGGAACGCTCTTTAATAATATTTTTGGTTCTTGTCGGATCTACATTTATGTTCATGGCTGTCCTCGGTCCTCGCTGTCTTCGGTCATTATCGCTGGTGGTCCTCGGTTGCCTCTGTTTTTTGCTTGGCGTTGGATGATTTATGTCACTGCTGCTTCTTCTCGGATGGCGTTTTTTGATCCATGGCTGCGGACTGCTTCGTGTAGGAGACGACCCATGCGTGCTGAACCTACAGGGTTTAGATGAGTGCCATCCTTGCGGAACAGAGTAGGCTGGTTGTAGAAGTTGTCCCAGAGGTTGATGAATTCAACTTCTTCCCTCAGACACAAATATTTTAGTCGGCTATTTGTGCTGAAGGCCTTGTCATAGAATTTGTCAGGTGCGTCGATCTTGGGGAGAATGCCTGAGATGATGATATTCCTTGACTTGTTTTTCTAGTGCTGGATCATCTTGCGATATTTCTCCATCAACTCTTCGGATCTGGTGCGCATGACGTCTTTTGAACCAGCATGGATGACAAAAAGGGTATTTCCATTTGCATCTTTTGTGGTATCTTCGAAGGCTTCCACAATGTCGTCCAGTCCAGCTCCTGTGATGCAAAATCTTTTTCGTCGATTTGGGACTCTGTCGCAGAACTCTTCGACCTGTCCTCGTAGGATGGAATCCCCAACGAGCCTGGTCTCTTCTGGTTCGTCTTCCATCTCTACCAATATCTCAAATCTGTTTTACATTGTGACTGGTAGATGAGACCTTTTCTGCGTTGGCCGTGCACCGTTCCTCACTGGTGTAAATCCAGAAACCTGTGGTGGCGGGTCTCTGTGTACAGGTCGGGGAGAGGAGTGGTTAGAACGGGGGCGAGGGGTTGGTACTGTTCGTGCTAGCAGGCTTCTTGCACGAGGAGTGGGGGAGAGACCAAGGTGAACAGGCCGGCTGTCCTGGTTTGATGTCGGCTCAGGTTCGTCAGAAGTATCTGCTGCAGGTGTTGGATTGTTGGCAGATGACGTTGGGGCGGTGGTTGATGCTGGAGTTGAAACAATTGGAGTTAGTGATACTCCAATGTTGAGTGTTGCAAACTCTTGGAGTGATTCCAGCTTCCTGGTGAGGGCGTTGATCTTGTTATGGGCTTCATCCAATTTTGCTGTCAAATCCTCTCGTTGCTGGCAGAGTCGGCAGACTTGTGGATCGGCAGGAGCAAACATGGAAGCACCAAACCTACCGGCGCAGTTCGTACAGGCACGAGGCATGGTGACGATCACTTTCTTCAGATCACTTCAGTCACATAAAAACACTAAACTCACTTTAAAAACACTTATCTCACTTTAAAAACAATTCACTCCCTTCAGGTCACTTCACTTACTTAAATAGGCCTATCCGAAAACAAAAATGTTGAAATACGCACAAATAGGTTATCAGCGGTGATAGCCTAACCGAAAATTAAAACAAAATTAAATAAAATTTGAATACGCAGTGATAGCCGAACCGAAAACAATTTTATTTTTATTTAAACAGAAATAGGCCACCAGGGGTTATAGCCTATCCTAACCGAAAACAAAAATTATGAAATACCGGTACGCAGAAATAGGCCACCAGCGGTGATAGCCTAACTGAAAAGTTAAAAATTGAAGTACGCAGAAATAGGCCACCAGGGATGATAGCCTAGACTAACCGTAAACAAAAATAACCGAAAACAAAAATTATGAAATACCGGTACGCAGAAATAGGCCACCAGCGGTGATAGCCTAACTGAGAATTTAAAAATTGAAGTACGCAGAAATAGGCCACCAGGGATGATAGCCTAGACTAACCGAAAACAAAAATAACCAAAAACAAAAAGTATGAAATATGCAGAAGTAGGCTACCAGGGGTGATAAACCTACCTAAAAAAGCAAAACAAATATATATATATACCGGTATATTATATAATAGAATATGTAACTAAATATACAATTCACCAAATAGAGATTATATAAGAATAAAGTGTAACTGCACACAAGGGGTTAATATACTGTATCAACAGATGGCGCTGGTGTGACTGTAGGCTAGTCAAGCAGGATTATATTTAGATAAACAAAGTTATTAGTCAAAGGTTACTACAAGATCATGCAAGCAACAACTAAAATTACAGATATATATATATAGCTACAGTAGGATACTGAATACGATAACTACTAGAGTTAATAAGAAAATACAAAGCTAGGTCGATTAGAGGTGCGCGTGCGTCGTCTGCTACAAGCTAGGATAACAAATGTAAACAACAATGTTTATCAGTCAGAAAAGCAATAAAATAACATGCACGGCAACTACAGAACTATGTGGAGGTTAAACAAGCAGTGGAGCCGTGGAGCCGTGGACCCGTGGAGCCCCGGCTAGTTTTGTAATGTTTGCGCACCAGAACCCGGCCGGTTTTCAAAAAATTGTTTTATTCCAGAAACAATAGCGAATGGGTTAGGAATGAAGGAAAAACCACGAAAAACCGCTTAAAAAGCTTAAAAAATGGTCCTACAGAGCCCCCGAAAATGGATTTTACAAGAGTAAAAAATTAAAGGCAATTATCCCAAAAAAACAGGTTATTGCGCGCTCGCGCGCACGCACGTGAACTTTGAGAGTTTTCAACCATCGGCACGGTTGCGTGGGATACGTACACAGTTCCCATACAAATCTGAGCCCTCTTGAGTGGCTACACCTGAGGTCACGGTCGGCGCAATTAGGGTGACGCGCCAGGCGCGTCTCTGGGGCTGTGCGTTACATACATCGCCGACGCGTCAGGCGCGTCGCTGGGGCTGTACGGGTTAACTACTGTTCATGCAATGAATAAAGGGAATAGGGATATGAAATACTCAAATTAGGATCAATTTTTCTCAGTGGCGATGCGGAGCTGTTGGCAGGAGAGGGAAGAAGAAGAGTACAAAGGAGTACAAAGGAAATCAAGCAACAACAGGTCTAGTGACCCTTCTAGGCTGCTTGTCCTCCAAAACACTGAGGATCAAGTGTCCAAACAGTGGTTTAGAGTTAATGCCTCTTTCCCACTGATGCGATTTCATACGATTTTCGTCGCCGAGGACGTAGTCTTGTCAATACGCAACGAATTTGTGCGACGTCAACGATTTTGACCGTTAAAAACCGTTGACAAGTTTAAACTCGGCGACGATGTCGCCGATGGATACGACGTAATCGGCGACATTATGCGAGCACATCGGCAAATTGAGCGATGGTTCGCCGATGTCCTCGGCGAGAGCTGTCACATTTGAATAAAATATTGCGAAATAATGTGAAGGATGAATGAATCCTTGGCGTATGTTCTGCGATGTCTTCGGCTAATTAAGTGATGGTTCGGCGGATACCTCGGCGAGATTATCAGAAAACTTTTTGCATATATTTCATGGCACAAATATAAGAACATAAGAAAACGGGAGTCTGCAGAAAGCCGACCGGCCCACACAAGGCAGATCCCTGTCACACCCAACCTCAATTACAAGGCCTAATTATAGACCCAACTCACTAATGCCTTGAGGACTGACCTCACCAAAACGGTCAGAGATCAACACAAGATTACGGAGATCTACAGAGCGCCGATTGGCCCACACCAAGCAGATCCCCCTCATACCCAACCCATCTCGTCAAAAATGTACAAATTTATCTTGAAAGGGGGTCTAGAGTTTTTTGTTTTAAGTTTGATGGAGGTCTAGTGAGGAAACTAAGAAATAAAGGAATGAATGACCAAACAATCGGTCCGTTTGTTTGCGTAATATTTGCTCATTTATATATTTGTTTATGATTTATTTAGTTTCATCCCTAGACCTCCATCAAGCATATAAAGCACCCCCCAACACCCTCCTTCAAGATCAATTTGTACATTTTCGATAGAAAAATATCCTGGCCGAAGGCCGGTTCCTCAAAAAGTACAGGCTCGCTATCGCTAGCCAGGAAAAACTCGATGCCTAAATGACACGAAAAGTCTTAATATTGACAACGAAATAGGGTGAAATGTCTTAAAATCGCCAAACTAATGGGCCAAACGTCATAAAATATGAAAACTAATGGGGTTAACCAGGAGGAAGAAAGGGAACCAGAAAAACGACCCATTTCCCCCTAATTCGGAGATTGACAATGTCCTTGCCGTATGTTTACGTTACGGCTTAATTGAGCCCACCTCGCTTTTTTTGTTTTCTCCTTCTATCCCTCTCTCTTTGCCTTGTATCCGTTCGGCCCCATTCAGCCTACTGTTTTAAGACGTTTACCCCCATCCAGGTTTCAATATTTTCCTGGTGAGCGGTAGCGAGCCAACATAAATATATTTTTGTTTTGAGAGTAAGCTAAATTTGTACATTTTTCGATATAAAAATTACTTCGGCGAAGCTGGACTTTTCCATACAATGCTGGCTCGCTATCGCTCGGCAGGAAGATATCGATACTTGGATGCAGAGCTGGGCACCACAAACAAAAAGTCAAGTCAGCAAACACAAATCAGCAAACCCAGAACATAACTTCAGCAAACACAAATGTGCAAACCTTGTGAAATTTCTAGTCCTCAAATGCAAATATGCAAACGCAAACCGTTTTTTATTTATTTTAAATTTAAACTACAGAATCAAGGGTAAATCAATAAATTCAATCTCTAATGTCAATAAATATATATATTTACTTAAATATAATGTTGCTCAACTTCCACGGACCTCAAGGATATACATTCAGGCTTTTAAAGCTTGGAAATTGCTGTAAATTGCCAAAACATTCCAGAACGTCACCCGCAGTGAAAGGGTTAATATATATAGCATAGGCCACTTAGTTTGTCCACATGAGCAGTAAAACGTTGCGGCAACTTGTTTATGGGGAGAGTGCTTCAGTAATAATCAGTATTCGCAATTCCGCACCATTCAGGAGGAGGTACGCCGGATCACAGAGGTGCAAGGAGGCGATTTATTCGTGGTCCCCCCTTTGGGAATGGCAATAGGCTATATATGCCTAGATAGGTCTACTTTAGATAGATTAAGTAATTTAATAGAAAGTAGCCTAGACCTATTAATTTTAATGCTCAGAATAAAGGCCTAGCTTCAGATCAAATTTTTTTTTTTTTTTTATTGTAGGCTAAATTTAGTCTAGGCCTATATGATACTTTCAAAATTAACACTTTCTACTTGACACTAATAAAATTAGTGTGATTATAGGCCTAGGCCTATACATAGAAGTTAGAACATGCAATATTTAGCCTAGGCCTACATGCTTTGAGGCATTTTGATGGAATTAGTGACTGATTATAGCCTAGACTATATATTAAAGTTAGAACATGCAATATTTAGCCTACATGCTTTGAGGCATTTTGATGGAATTAGTGATTATAGCCTAGACCTAGGCTATATATATAGAAGTTAGAACATGCAATATTTAGCCTACATGCTTTGAGGCATTTTGATGGAATTAGTGATTGATTGATTATAGCCTAGACCTAGGCCTAGGCTAGCCTATATATATAGAAGTTAGAAAATGCAATATTATTTAGCCTACATGCTTTGAGGCATTTTGATAGGATAGGGTAGCCTAGGCCTAGCCTAATAAAATTACTTATATTAGTAATTAGCCTATAGGCCTAGGCTATATTTAGAAGTTTGAACATGCAATATTTAGCCTACATGCTTTGAGGCATTTTGATGGGATTAGTGATTATAGACCTAGGCCTAGGCTATATAGCCTAGCCTATATAGAAGTTAGACTTAGCCTAGGCCTACATGCTTTGAGGCATTTTGATGGGATTAGGGTAGCCTAATAACATTAGTTTAGGTTACAAATTAACAGGCTATCAATCAAATTAACGATAGCCTAACTTTATAATCTTAAATTAGGCTAGATTATAAAGTTATAAAGCCCTTCTCCAGAGACATCTTCTTGGTAATTACAGGCCCAAAGAAGGTTTCTAGGTGGGGCCAGGGGTGGCTTAGGTCCTCGATTTCTGCATGCTCTGCAGCATCACTGTCGGATGATGGTGGTGAACTGCTCCCCATGCTGTTGGCAGCTGCGGTAGGCATGATGGTAGACACCATGTTCACTTCAATAGGCCGAAAATATAAACAAAGTTGAAGTGCTAGCAGGTTGGAACTCTTGGACTGCTGTGTGTTGTAGGTGTTAGCTCGACGCTTGCTACTAAGTAAGTGAACAAACGTGAAGAGCCGATGTATAGGCCTAGATTCCAGAACACAGGTAGTTGGCTTGGTCACATGACTTTTTTTGGCTGGAGCTGCAGGAGCGGCCCAGGGCTGGCTGGTGGCTGGAATTTTTATTTTGCGGACTCGAGGTTTGCAACATGGAGGTACTTTCCAGAGCTTCAAACCCGCAAATAGGCAGCCATTTTGGTGCCAACGCTAATTCGCCAACAAAATGACACTTTCGCCATGGCGGAATTGGCTATTTGCGGAAGTGTTGGCTAAAGTGCCCAGCTCTGCTTGGATGGGGATAAACGTCTTAAAACAGTTGGCTGAATGGAGCCGAATGGATACAACCCAGAGAAAGAGAGAAAGAGAAAAAAAAACAGGTGAACCCCCTTACGAGAAGTGCATAGAAAAAAGGGTTGACAGGTTCACTATAGGCCTAATCCTATTTTTTTACCCACCTCCCGAAGGTGCTCTTTAGCCTCGGCGAGGTGTTTTCCGAGCATTCATCTACGTCGCACAGCCCTTCGCACGCCTCTGCGAAGTATACCTGTGGCGGGTATACTCTCGGCGACGTTTTTTTTTCGTGCGACACCCTCGTCGCCGATCCCTCGGCAATGTTCGACGATGCTTGCGAGGGTTCGGACCCCTCGCAAGTCCTCGTCCCATATTTTGAACAATCCGAACATTTGCGATGACCGGCGAGGGCCCTTGCGAGGCCTTGCGAGTCATGCGAGGGTTCAAGACTTTGTTGTGACATGTCACGAATGTGCCCATTTCTTGGTGTCGGTGATGAAAATCGTATGAAATAGCACCAGTGGGAAAAGGGCATAAGGGAACATTGGAAAGGGAACTACTGCCCTGGAACTAATATCCGTGGCAGGATTAGGAAGTTAGTAGGGGACAGATGGGTTAGTAACTGAGGGGGGGGGGGTGGGGGTTAAATAAAGTTATTCATTTACAAACGCAGTCAGTTGCGGGTTTGATGCGAGATATTTGTATATGCGAAGTATAAATGAATCAACGGTGCTGTAGTCTGTAACGTCTCGGGGAAGCCCATTCCATAAGTTGACAACTCGATTGAAGAAGAAATTCTTAGATTCGTGTGAGTTAAAAGATTTACCAATAATTTTGCACCCGTTTCTCCGCGTGTAATTAGATTGGTCGATAGTGAAGTACTTACTACAGTTCATATTGTCGATGCCTTTGATGATTTTGAACACTTGAATTAGGTCGCCTCTTAACCCTCTCCGACATATGACACGATTTTGAGCCGATTGGGCATACTTTAAAGCCTTTGTTACCATCAGGGGTATTTAGAAACCTTTAGTTTTGTTACTTCAACCTCTGCAGTTGTCTTTGAGTTAGCTGTGGGCAGAAAACTAATTTTGGAGAGGTAATTATAAGAATGAGAGAACTATATTTCTTATTGCTAATCTGGCAACATCTGCGTCATAAATGCGTGAAAGGGTTAATCTGCGCTGGGTTAAAGGAAATAGATTTAATTCTTTAAGACGCTCCTCGTATGGTTTGTTCTTTAGGCTAGGTATAATTTTGGAAACTCTATGTTGAACTCGTTCTAGCTTGTCTATATCTTTTTGGTAATAAGGGCACCAGGATTAAACGCAGTATTCCAGAAGAGGGAAGACTAAGGAATTGTAAAGGGTTATGATAGCGTCTTTGGGTTTATGCTCAAATGACCTGCCTATCAAGCCAATTATTTTGTTTGCCTTCTTAACAACTTCTGAACCTTGTTGACTCGATTTTAGGTTACTCGATATTGTAACTCCCAGATCGGTTTCTCTGTTTACATTCTTATTCTGAGTGCCATTCATCGAATAGTTTGCTTTCTCATTTTGGTGTCCGATATGTAGTACTTTACATTTATCCGCTTTGAAACTCATTTGCCAAAGAAAGGAGGGGAGGAGAGGGGAGGGGAGGGGAGAAGAAGAGAGGAGGGAAGGGAGGGGAAGGAGAGTGGAGGGTAAGAGGAAGGACGGGTGGGGTAAGGGATTAGATGAAAGAGTGGTTTAAGGGATCAGGGGAGAGGCTTGATAGTTACATAGAATTACATAGCTACACAGACCTTGCGGGCCCTACTAGGCAGTCCGGAATTAATGTTAAAATATAAATTGTACAAAGTGGAAGGCAAGGATAGCAAAGCAGAAGGCTCTCTCCCCATCACTACTCCCTCCGACCATTGGTCGGAATGAAATTTAGTTGGGGAAACAAGTCCCCCAGTAGAATGAAAACAACAAATCTACTGGGAAATTCATAGTAAAGAACTAAGTTTAGATATATCATATATATACTACTGAGAGAGAGAGAGAGAGAGAGAGAGAGAGAGAGAGAGAGAGAGAGAGAGAGAGAGAGAGTATAAAGTAATAGTGAAAAATTGAGAGACCTGCGCCAATAGTGAGATGAAGTGGAAGGAAAAAACAAATAACTGGAAATGATAAGGGCAGGAAGAGGATGGAAAGTGGAAGTAAGATATATTGGAAGAGGGGAACAGAGGAAGTGAAATAAATGGAAGTAATTGAAGAGCAGAAACAGTATGGTAGGAAGAGTGGCAAGATAAATATACAGGAAACGGAAATAACTATACTCTGTTTCCTTCCAGCTGACGAAAAATTGAATCCCTTAGCAGATACTTTTTCGATACCTAATGGCCAAATATGAAACTACTATGTCTTTGCATCATATTAAGACCAAGTTTATATAATCACCATCGTAGCTCACTCCAAAATCTTCAAAATAACCGAGATATCTTGATGGGAACTTTGTAATTTGCCGCCAGTTTAAGAAAAGAAACACAGTATAGGATGAAGAGTGGAGATATTATTTAAGGGGAGACGGACTTTTTTCTATTAATTCATGTATCTCTTTATTTCTTAGTTTTCTCGCTAGACCTCCATCAAGCTTAGAAAAGAAAAGAAAAACCCTAGACGGGGGACTTCAAGAGAAATTTGTATATTTTTCGGTAGAAAAATGTCCCAGCCGAAGGCTGATTCTTCCCAACATTTCAGGCTCGCTATCGCTCGCCAGGAAATAATCGACACCTAAATGGCCCGAAAGGTCTTAAAATTGACAACGAAATGGGGCGAAAGGTGTTAAAATCACCAAACTAATGGGCCGAACGTCTAATAATTTCAAAACAAATGGGGCTTAACACTAGGGAGAAAGGGGACCAGAAAAACGACCCATCTCCCCTTAACCTCAACAGTCCATCAGCCTCCCCTTAATAGTGGAATGTAACTTGGTACTATAGTAATTACTTAAAGTAAACATTTACCCCTTCTGTACCGGCGACGTTTTTGTAAATAAATTCTAGTTATATTTAGACGATTTTATATAGTTTAAGAATGATCTATGGTAGTAAAAAATATTTTGTGAAATAGGTCGATGCCTGTTAATTGCTGGAGGCCCTTCTAAGACTGAACAAAATCGGGTTAATAGTCGCAAAAATAATGTAAAAATGACGTCGCCGGTACAAAAGGGGTTAAGACAAATTAACTGTATGGTATTATGGGACGTAATGTGAATCATGCGGTACCTAAGGGAAGAAACAATAACACAATACAAGAAGTTCATTGATGAAGATTTAGGGAAAAATTGTGTGGCAGAGAGAGAGAGAGTACAAAGGAGTACAAAGGAACTCAAGCAACAACAGGTCTAGTGACCCTTCTAGGCTGCTTGTCCTCCAACACACTGAGAATCAAGTGTTCAAACAGTGGTTAAGAGTGGGTAAGGGAACATTGGAAAGGGAACTACTGCCCTGGAACTAATGTCCATGGCAGGATTAGGAAGTTAGTAGGGGACAGAGAGGTTAGTAACTGAGGGGGGATCATATATAGTTATTCATTTACAAACGCAGTCAGTCGCGGGTTTGATGCAAGATATTTGTCTAGGCGAAGTTTAAAAGAATCAATGGTGCTGCAGTCTATAACGTTTCGGGGAAGCCCATTCCACAAGTTGACAACTCGATTGAAGAAGAAATTCTTAGATTCGTGTGAGTTAAAAGATTTACCAATAATTTTGCAACCGTTTCCCCGCGTGTAATTATATTGGTCGATAGTGGAGTACTTATTACAGTTCATATTGTCGATGCCTTTGATGATTTTTGAAAACTTGAATTAAGTCACCTCTTAATCTGCGCTGGGTTAAGAGAAATAGATTTAATTCTCTAAGACGCTCCTCGTATGGTTTGTTTTTTAGGCTAGGTATAATTTTGGTACCGGTAACTCTACGTTGAACTCGTTCTAGCTTGTTTATATCTTTTTGGTAATAAGGGCACCAGGATTGAATGCAGTATTCCAGAAGAGGGCGGACAAAGGAATTGTAAAGAGTTAAGATAACTTCTTTGGATTTATTTTATTTTTTTATTTTTTTATATATTCCAACTTACTTCCTCTCCGGCATAGGCTGAGAGCCTTAACATTCACCGCTTTACAATGAACAGTGAAGCCTGTGAGGTCTTGTTCCAGTCTAGGGAGTGAGACATGTGAAGCACGTAGAGTACAACGAGCACCTGCCATCTTGCCTTCACATGAGGCACGGTGCTCACTCATGGCCCGAAACGACCCCATCTCTGAAGCCACCTTCCCATTGATACATCGCGATTTGAACCCGGGACCTTTGGATTCCCAGGCCAGTGGCAAGACCACTCCACCACATCTCCACCACATCTCCCCTGCCTATAAAGCCAATTATTTTGTTTGCCTTCTTAACAACTTCTGAACAATGTTGACTCGGTTTTAGGTTACTCGATATTGTTACTCCCAAATCGGTTTCTCTGTCTACACTCTTAAGCTGAGTACCATTCATCGAATAGATTGCTTTCTCATTTTGGTGTCCGATATGTAGTACTTTACGTTTATCTGCATTGAAACTCATTTGCCAAGTTTGGGCCCAACATGACAACTTATCTAGATTGTGTTGCATATTGTCAACTTGTTCTTTTGAGAGCACACTATTTGCAATTTTTGTATCGTCAGCAAACTTTGAGATTGTACAGGTGAGACCCTCATCTATGTCGTTAATGTAAATTAGAAAAATAATTGGTCCTAGTACCGATCCCTGGGGTACCCCGCTAGTTACATTGGTCCATTTAGATGCCTTACCGTTTATGACTACTCTTTGCTTTCTGTTGCTGAGCCAATTTTCTATCCATTTCAACACACCGTTTTGTATTCCATGCGCTTTTAGTTTTAGCAGTAAACGTTTGTGGGGAACTTTGTCAAAGGCCTTTTGAAAATCAAGGTATATAATATCTACAGCTTTACTCTCATCATAGAGCTTGAGGATATCGTGAAAGAAGTCTAAGAGATTTGTTAAGCAGGAACGTTTGTTACGAAAGCCGTACCGTATGTTATTTTCCTCTAAGTTATTTACGAGTCTGTCTCTTATGAGCGTTTCTAGCATTTTACATACAACGGAGGTTAAGCTTAAGCTAATTGGACGATAGTTACTGGGTAGGGATTTGCTGCCTTTTTTAAAAATCGGTGTTACGTTAGCTAGCTTCCACTGATCAGGCATAGTTCCAGACTGCAAGGATTTATTGAATAGCAATGTCAGTGATTTTGAGAGCTCATTTGTAGCTTCCTTTAGAACTCTAGGTGAGATTGTATCAGGTCCAGGCGTTTTATTTACCTTGAGTTTATCTAAACATTTCAATACTTCTCTCTCTGTAATGGTGATATTACTTAGAACATCAGAATTATCTATCTGAATCGGCGATGGTGTAAGGGATATCAATGAGGTCTTCTGTTGTAAAAACTGATGCAAAGAAGGTATTGAGGGCATTACTCGTTTGTACTTCGTCTTTGGTATATTCTCCATTTTCATCGACTAACGGTCCAACAGTTGAAGTAACTACTCTCTTCTTTCTGATATAACTATAGAATTCTTTTGGGTTTGTTTTACTTTGCTTTGCAACATGTAACTCCAGGGTCTTTTTACTTTGCTTAATTAACTTTTTTGCTTTGCGTCGTAGTTTTACAAATTTCACCCGTTCTTCGTCATTTTGCGAGGATTTTAATCTATCATTAGCAAACTTTTTAGCAAGCAGACAGTTTGAAATATATTTATTCCACCATTTGGGCTTATCATTATGGCCTGTACGCTGTATATTCGATGGTATGCAGTCTTGCACTGCTTTTAGGTGAGTGTTTGCGAATGATTCCCAATATGTATTTATGTCATTATTGTTAATTAGAAAGCTCTAGTCAGTTTCTTTAAACTTTGCTCTAAGTTTACGAAAGTTTGCTTGCTTGAAATTAGGGACTTTCTCAATGCTGCTATTTGGTTCGTTACTAGTAAACTTTAAAGTGAAAGTTATCGTACGATGGTCGCTGTTGCTGAATTCATCACCGACATTCAAATTCTCTATCAATTCTTTTGTTGAAAGAACAAGGTCAAGAACATTATTTCCACGGGTTGGAGATCTAACAAATTGATATAGCGAACTCTCTTTCAAGTTTGCATACAAGTCTTGTCCAGAGTGTGAAGTAATACTATCTCCCCACTTGGTCACATGTAAATTGAAGTCGCCAAAAATTACAGTATCTTGCAAGTTACTTAAGGCTTCAAATTGCTCATAAGTTTCTCTGTCAGTTTGCACTGATTGAGCTGGAGGTCTGTATATTAGTGCAAGTATTCTTTTTGTACCTTTATTATTCTTTATTAACACAAAGGATGTGTCGACGTTCACAATTTGAGTTTTTGACAAGAGGGTCGGGTTAAGGTTTTCTTTGATAAAAAATAAAACTCCACCTCCATTTCTATTAATTCGACTTTTCTCAAACATTACATAACCGGGAAGTGAATACTCTTCTAAAAAGTCTCTGTCTTCTCTATTGAGCCAAGATTCTGTTATGCCAATCACATCGTAATTTTCTGTAAACACAAGTTCCTCTAAATCTGAAAATGTATTGCGTATGCTACGAGCGTTTGCATAGAAATTTGTTAAAGTTTTGGATTTGGAATTCACGGAACACTCTTTATTCAAATTCTTGGTTCTGCTTGGATCTACATTTATGTACCTGTCTGTCCTCAGTCCTCGATCCTCGTCCCTGGTTGTCCTCGATCCTCGGTGTCCTCGATCATTGTCCCTAGTGGTCCTCGGTCCTTGATCATTGTCTCTGGTGGTCCTCCGTTCTCGCTGTCCTCGATCGTCGTCCCTGGTAGTTCTCGGTCCTCGATCGTCACCCCTGGTCGTCCACTGTCCTCGATCCTTGTCTCTGGTAGTACTCGAGCCTCGAATCTCGTCCCTGGTGATCTTTGGTTGGCTCTGCTTTTTCTCCGAAAATCCTTTACTGCGTTGTGAAGCAGGCGGCCAAATCTTGCTGCTCCCACCTGGCTCAGATGGACTCCATCCGCTCCAAACAGTGATCTTCACGGTAGAAGTAATTCCAGGTATTGATGAATCCAACGTTTTCCTCCCTGCAGAGGTTAGCCAGATGACGATTTACACTAGTGGCTAGCCTATATTGAAGAATCGGTTCTCCACACTGATCCTGGGGACGATCCCTGATATGATGACTCTGCCTGACTTTTCCTTATACTTCTGATTCAGCTTCCGGTACTTCAGCATGA
The DNA here is from genome assembly GCA_032716605.1 of Paralithodes platypus. NCBI lineage: Eukaryota > Metazoa > Arthropoda > Malacostraca > Decapoda > Lithodidae > Paralithodes > Paralithodes platypus. The sequence goes on from CM064569.1 coordinate 21,122,250, forward strand.
GATCCTCCGATCGGGTCCGCTGCACGTCATTAGATCCGACATGAATGACGTACATTGTGCGTCAGGGGGCTAACTTTGAAACTTCGTTAACTGCAGCTGCAACGTCGTCCACACCGCCACCCGGGATACAAAAGCGCTTCCTGGTCCTGGGTGCCCTGGCGCAGAAATCCATAAGTTGTCCACGAACCATGGAATCTCCTACGAGCCGAATTTCTTCTATTTCTTCTTCGTCGTCTAAGTCTGCCTGAATCTGGTAACGGTTCTGGCACATGATTTCGGTGATGATCCTCCTTGTGATGGGGCAAACGTTGTTTCTCACGACGCGGAAGTTGTCCTGAGAGGGAGCGGAGTCATTAATTTCCTGACGTGGTGCATGTACTGAAGCGGGTGAGGGGGTTAGGGGTTACGGGGTTGGGGGTGGGGGGGGAGTCGGTGGTGTGGGGGGGTTGGTTTGTTATTTTTGTGGTGGGTGGGGGGGGGGGTGGGGGTGGGGGGAGTGGCCGGGGGGGGGGTGGATTGCCGTGTAGGGGGGGGGGGGTTGGTGGGGTTTAGGGTACGGGGGGGGTTTACTTATGTTGGTGGGGTTGGGGGGGGGGGGGGGGGTGGGGGGGGGGGTTGTTGTTTTTGTTGAGTGTAGGGGGGGGGGGGGGGGGTGGGGGGGGTTGGTGGGGGGGGGTTGGTTGCGGGGGGGGGGGGGGGGGGGGTTTTAGGGTAGGGTTTTTGGGTGTTTTTGGGGAGGGGGGGGGGTGGTTGGGGGTTGTGGTGGGGGGCTGGGGGTGGGGGGTGGGGGGGTTGGTTGGGGGGGGTTATGGGGGTTATGGGTGAGTTGTTATAGTGTTTGGAGGGTATTAGTTGGGTAGTGTTGGGTGGGGATTGCGGGTGTTGGGGGGCGGGGGTGGGGGGGGGGGTGGGGGGTGGGGGGGGTTGGTAGGGTCGGGTTTAACTGGGGTGGGGGGGGGGGGGGGTTTGGGGGTGGGGGGGGGGGGTGGTGGTTGGGGGGTTGGGGGGGGTGGTGGGTGGGGGGGGTGGGGGGGGGGGGGGTTTAGGGGGGTGGGGGGGGTATGGGGGGTATGGGGTGTGGTGTTTGGGGGGGGTGGGGGGGGGGGGGGGGGTTTGTGGGGGGGTTAGGGGGGGGGGCGGGGGGGGGGGGTGGTGTGGGGTATGGGGGAGTAACGGGTGGGTAGGGGGGGGGGGGGGGGTGGGGGGGGGGGGTATGGGAGGGTGGGGGGGTGGCGGTGGTATGCGTTGGTGGGGGGTGGGGTACGTGGGGGGGGGGGAGTGTGGGGGGGTGGTTTTATGGGGGGGGGGGGGGTAGGGGGGGGGTTGGTGGTGGTGGGTGGTGGGGTCGGTGGGGGTGGTTGTTGGGGGCGGGGGGTGGGGGGTGGGGGGGTTTGCGGGGGCGGCGGGGGGGGTGTGGTAGGGGGGGCGGGGGGTTACAGTACTGTGTGGGCTTGGGGTGGTAGTGGTGGCAGGGGGGGGGGGGTGGGGGGTAGGTTTGGGGGGGGGGGAGGGGGGGGGTGGGGGTGGGGTGTGGGGGGTCCGGGGGGGGTGGGGTGGGCGGTGAGGGGGGTGGGGGGGGGTGGAGGGGGGGTGGGGGGGGGGGGGGGGGGCGGGGGGGGGGGTTGGGGGTGGGGTGCGGTTGGGGGGGGGGGGGGGGGGGGGGGGGGGGTTTATTTTTTTTGGGTGGGTTGGGATGGGGCGCGGGTGATGGGCGGATGTCTTAAGGGCTAGGGGCGGGGGTTTTGGGGGTGGGGAAGTTTTTTACCGCTATATCAGGCGTTGGGCTGTTGGAAGAGGCAGCAGCAGTGGAATAATGGCTTCATTTGACGATACTCCTCCGTTTGAGCGTCGCAAATTCTTGGAGTGTTTCCAGCTTCTTCTGGGTGAGGGCGTTAATCTTGAAGTTAGCTTCATCCAGTTTAGCTACCAAATCGTCTCGGAGCCCTAATGTAGCCGGTGTACACCTAATGAATACAGCATATAGGCCGACCCTAATGAGCCAGGTGTAGCTAATGCAAACGACCTTATAGACGACCCTAATGTAGGCATGTGTAGACTAATGCAACAGCCTAATCGGGCAGGAAGTGGTCGCCAGGGCCAAACCTAATGGAACAGTTTGTTGCACGACCCTAATGTGAGCCTTATAGCAACCGCCTTATGGCGACCCTAATGTAGCCAGGTCGGAGCCTTAAGCAACAGCTTATAGCCGGGACATAAATGTAGCCAAGGGTGTGCCTAATGCAACAGTCCTTATAGCCGACCCTAATGCAACAGCTTTATAAGCCGACCCTAATGTAGCCAGGGTGTAGCCTAATTGCCAACAGCCGTATAGCCGACCCTAATGTAGCAGGTTGTAGCCTAAGCAACAGCTTATAGCAGCCCTTAATTGTAGCCAGGGTGTCGGCCTACAGGCTCGAGACATGGTGACAATAACAAAACTTCAAATCACTTCACTCACCTCAAGTCACTTCTAATCACTTGTCTCACTTCAGAATACTTTATTCATTTCAGACACGTCAGATAACTTTACTTACTTCACTCACTTTAAATCACTTCACGTCACTTCTAAAACAAGAAAAGTGACGAAACAAGATTTACTAGAAAGTACAAAAGTAAATGCAAATGGGAGGTTAAATTAACCTAGTGAGAAACTGGAAAAACAATAGTAGTTAGTGTATACAGTGGTCGACATAACAATATAATGGAATTTATAATATCCCTGACAAGAGTGTAATAGGCCTATTAATATGATGACTAGTATCTAAATAGGCTATCAAAAAGTATCACAGTAACTAAATTATTCTAACCCAATATTAAAACTATCCAAACAAATGTCAGTGTGTGCGATTTATATAGATAACCAAGATAAAAAGTTCAACTAGGTACAGTAATGGCTAGACTTTGATTTATAAAATACAAGAAGAGGGTTTGTTTATACGTACACAGGTGGCGCTGGTGTCGGCGGCGGCGTTTTATTTGGCAAAGATAATTTTGAAGAAAAAAACTTTTATCAAAAATACAGTGTACAATGTCATGCAAGATAACTACTGGGTAATTTATTAAGTACTTGACTACAGTGAGGGCAAACATTACTGCAATAAGGGTTAGAACAATATAGTATTGAACAAGCAAATCGTTTGTTTAATATAGTGCGTCGTCACTACCCGGTACTAATGTAAACAATGGCAGTCTCGATAAACAAACGTTTATCAGTAAAAAAAACCCAGTATAATAGCATGCAAAGCAACTACTGGGCGGTTTAACTAGCACTTAGCTACAGCTCATGCAAACAAATAAAGGAATGAGCAATGTAATACACACAATATGGACAACTTTCAAGCGGCGGGCGATGTGGTGTTGACGCTTTGAGGGAGTGAGTTGACGCTTTGAGAGAGAGAGAGCGAGAGCGAGAGCAAGCTGGAGAGAGAGAAATAAATAAACCTTATAGCAAGTACTTTATAATGGTTAGAATTGCTTGAGAAATTAAAATACCTAGGGTCATGTTCTCGGGGTATGTGTGAGGTAAAGCTAATGGTAGGCAAACAAAGAGGTGAACTTGCTTGTCCTACACAGAGTCGCTTCACTCACCTTGTGGTTACTGGAGGTTTATATATAGCAAGTAGTGGTCCTTGAGTGGCTGTAATAAGGCTTATTGAGGCACACGTTAACACACACACAGTGAAGAGAGAGAGAGAGAAATACATAAATAAATAAAGAAAGAGAGAGAGATTGATTTTTTATTTTGCCCCGAGGGGCGAGTTTATTGAGCAGCGCCCCCCATCCTGTGAGGGGACAACCACTAGTAAGGCGATACATACTGCTCAAAGAGCCATTATTCCACTGAAACAACAGCATCGTCGTCTGGTTACATTCATATTTGTGTTTATAAGTCAGGTTGGCATTATTCAGATGCGTTATTATAGTTTCCTCATTTAATTGTCACATGGTCTGTATATACGTATTTCATTAAAAAAAAAAAAAAAAAAAAAAAAGCAAGCAAGCTTATAGTGACTGAATTATTAATTGACAGGTTGTAAATAATAGCACTACAGAACTAGTGCAATCGTATGAGGAGACTATTCATATTTTCATTACATCAATGATTATTGAGATCATAGTTAGCTGAATACAATTATTACAAAAATAGAGAGAGAGAGATGATGTTATGACACGGCTTGCTCATGCGATAGCGTAGCGTTAAAAGATCTAGCGGCAGGATGCTGGAGGAAATGAAAAATGTGGTGGAACGCTCTGCCAATCTCTCACACAAACACACTCTCACTCACAAACACATACACACACACTCTCTCTCTCTCACAAACACACACATACATTCTCCCCTCCCCCCCCCTCTTTCGCTCTTTAGACATTCCTTTCGAGGAGGTTAGGGTATTATAAGTGTAAACAAAGAAAAACAAAATAGGTTATCAGTATTAAACATTATTTTTCCGAATTCGATCCCGGAAGTAGCACAGCCTTTTATTGATTTAAGTGGGAGGTGTTTGGTGTTGGGAGTGAAATGAAGTAATTCGATTATTTACAAATAATTTGAAAAAAGTCAAGTTGGGTCACCGGCTTTTTTTTTTTTTATCTTTCTCTCCTTTTCTCTCTTTCCCTGGCTTGTATCCATTCGGCCCCATTCAGCCAACTGTTTTAAGACGTTTATCTCCATCCAGGTGTCGATTTCTTCCTGGCGAGCGACAGCGAGCCAGCATTGTATGGAGAAATCCGGCTTCGCCGGAGAAATTTCTCTATCGAAAAATGTACAAATTTAGCTTGCTGTCAAAACAAAATTATATATAATTTTATGCTGGCTCGCGGAAAATATCGACACCTGGATGCGGGTAAACGTATTAAAACAGTAGGCTAAATGGGGCCGAATAAATACAAGCCAAAGAGAGAGAGAGAGAAAGAGAACAAAAGCTAAGTGGGCCCCCTTAAGGTTAAATGTGAAGAGTATGAAGAGACCGTTCATCTTGAAATTATGTTATTACCTTAAGGGGGAGGTCTTGGCTTTTCTGGACCCCCTTCCCCCTCACGTTTAGCCACATTACTTCTGAGATTTTAAGACGTTCGTTCCATTAGTTTGGCGATTTTGAGACCTTTTGCCCTATTTCATTGTCAATGTTGAGACCTTTCATGTCATTTGGGTGTCGATTTTGTCCTGGCGAGCGATAGCGAGCCTGTAATTTTGGGAGGAGCAGGCCTTCGGGCGGAACATTTTGCTGCCTAGAAGTGTACACATACAGTATATCTTGCAAGGAGGCCTGGGGAGTGTGTGTGTGTGTGTGTTTTTTGTTGTTGTGTGTGTGTTTTTTTAGCTTGATGGAGGTCTAGCGAGGAAACTATAAAAATGATAAATAGATCAATATATAGGCCTAAAAATAACCACTACCCTCTTAAAGAAAGTGAAGCTTATAATATGTGATGAAAAATGTATGGGTAATTAATGTATCCACAGCGAAATGAAACTTGCAAGGGAAGTGAAATAGAGGATGAGGCTGTGCTTACCGTAAAATTAGATAGGCCAATGGAAGATAGGGGTTGGGCGTGAGAGGGATCTGCCTTGTGTGGGCCAATCGGCTTTCTGCAGACTCCCATTTTCTTGTGTTCTAATGTTTACTATAAATTTCTCGGTAGAAATGTTCTCTTTCTACTGGGGGCCTTTTTCCCCAGCTATATTTCATTCCAACTCTTGGTCGGAGTTGTGGAGGGTGGGGAGAGAGCCCTCTGTTTGCTAGCCTTACCTTCCACTTAATAGTACATTTTGTTAGAATTAAGTCTTGACTGCCTAGTAGGCAAATTACTGTATATATACTCTTAAAATGTCTATATTTTGCTACTATGGACTGCAAGGTCTGTGTAGTCTGTGTATCTATGTAACTCTATGTAACTCTCTCTCTCTCTCTCTCTGTCCGTCTGTCTCTCTATTACCATTCCAACTTATCATTCTCATTGTATAATTATTTGTTTTGCGTAATAGTCTTTTTTTTAACCTACAGCATCTCTCTGGAATGGATCACAAGGTATTGGAGATGCTAATTAACTCTATCTTGTAACTTGGTGTCTCTTTGTCTTCTGCTTTCACTTGGAAGGACCTTATAACCAGTCTTGCTAAGGCAGCCTCCCAGAAGCTGGGTGTGCTCAACCGCCTCAAAGGGTTCTTTACCCCTGCGCAGCTTCTTGTTCTGTACTGGGGCACAGTGCGTCCTTGTATTGAGTATTGTTCACATGTGTGGGGAGGATCCTTTCACACCACACTCCTAGACAAAGTAGAATGGAAGGCCTTTCGTATCATTAATTCCCGCCCACTCACCAACTCTCTGCAAACTCTCTATTCGCCGCAATGTTTTTTTTTTTTTTTTTTTTTTTTTTTTTCTATATTCCAACTTACTTCCTCTCGGGCATAGGCTGAGAGCCTTAACATTCACCGCTTTACAATGAACAGTGAAGCCCGTGAGGTCTTGTTCCAGTCTAGGGAGTGAGACATGCGAAGCACGCAGAGTACAACGAGCACCTGCCATCTTGCCTTCACATGAGGCACGGTGCTCACTCCTGGCCCGAAACGACCCCATCTCTGAAGCCACCTCGTTCCAGTGCTTCACAGTCTCACCCCCTACACTCGGACTCTCACACTTACACACACACAACGCCACCTGTTGAGAAGATAACTCACCAGGCATTGCACCCCTATAGCATATTTTGAATATGGGAATATTCATACAGTGCTATTTAATCAGGGAACAATGAGGGTATTTTATTGACGTTTCGGTGGGCTTGAGGTAATGCACTGATACTAGGTACAGCACAAATTCCATCCCAATAATATCTTCCCATTGATACATCGGGATTTGAACCCGGGACCTTTGGATTACCAGGCCAGTGGCAAGACCACTCCACCACACCTCCCCTATTTGCATCTCTCTCGCTATTCTATCGCTACTACAGTAATCAGTGCTCCTCAGAGATCTCCCAGTGTATACTACCTCCTTTACTTAAGGTACGTGTTACCCGTCTTCCAACACAATCCCACCCCTACTCGGTGCAACTCTCCAACCCATGAGTGAAACGTTACTCTCAGTCTTTGTTTTATTCAACAGCAGAGCTCTGGAAATCTCTCCCAGGATCAGTCTTTCCCTCCTCCCTTGACTTAAATTGCTTCAAACTTCGTGTGTCCAGACATTTTGGCTCGAACGTCCCTTGATTTTGGCCCTGTCACTCTGTCAACTATGGGGGAGACACTCGCTACAGGCAGTTCTGCCTTTTGTCTCCCTCGCTCACATATAAAAAACATAACAAAACTACTTGTTAACTCTCTCTCTCTCAGGCCATTCCAACTTTTCAGCACCCTCCTTGATTTTTTTTTGGTTTTGCATACCCGGTAATAATGTTTTGCACTCTTGCTTTGCCTATACTAAATGGCATGGATCTCGAGGTCTTCGAGAATCTAACTATTCTTAATAATTGTTTGTAATTATGTTCGTCTGTCTGTCTGTTCGTCTATCCCTCTCCTTTTCCCCTCTTCCTCTCCCCCTTCTCTCTCTCTCTCTCTCTCTCTCTCTCTCTCTCTCTCTCTCTCTCTCTCTCTCTCTCCCGCCCCCCCCCCCCCCCTCGTGTCTCTCATACCGTTCCAACTTTTCATCAGCCTCCCTGAATGGTTATTTGTTTTGCATAAAGTTTGTCTGAGCACCGTCGACAAAGGCCCAGGATCTGCCCCTCAGGTGACGACGACGGGGCCAAGCAGAAGAAGCACGGGAGGAGGAGGAGGAGGAGAAGGAGGGAGAGGAGCTGGAGGTGGAGGAGCCGAGGAGGAGGAGGAGGTAGCGGAGGAGGATGAGGAGGAGGGAGAGGAGGAGGAAAAGTAGGAGGGAGAGGAGGAGGAGGAGTAGGAGTAGTAGGTGGGAGAGGAGGAGAAGGAGGGAGAGGAGAAGGAGGGAGAGGAGAAGGAGGAGGGAGCAGAGGAGGAGGGGGAGCGGAGGAGGAGGAGAAGGAGAAGGAGAAGGATTACCTGGAGGAGGAAGAGGATGAGTTGGGAGAATCTAGAATCTTTTGTTGGAATAGAGGGAGTGGAGGGTGGGGGGTGGTTGGAGGTGGGGGTGAGGGAGGTGATTTCATGCAAAAGCAATATGTTGACTTGTATCCTGCAACCCCCCCACCCCCACCTCTTCACACACCCAAAAGCACCACCTATACACACACACACACACACACACACACACACACGCAGATCATCCTTATGTCACGCAATGTATTTTTGTTATAATCTAACCTACGCAATTATATAGTAACTTAACTATTACACACTTTCCTAACTGTAATTTTGTCAACTTAACCAATTATAAATTTATCTAACACATTATAACTTAGCCTAATAACCTAACCTAACAAATAATAAGTTAACCTAACTAAATATTAACTTAACCTAGCCAATTATTACCCATCATAACTAACTTCATTGTGAGGGTGAAACAACTGGAACAGACGGGGATAGGCCTTGTGGACGAACTGACTGCTGGATCTTCGGTACAATGCGTTTTGTATGTATTGAAAGGAAGGGACTTGTGGACGAACTGACTGCTGGATCTTCGGGACAATGCGTTTAGTATGTATTGAAGGGAAGGGACTTGGGGACGAACTGACTGCAGGATCTTCGGGACAATGCGTTTTGTATGTATTGAAGGGAAGGGGCTTGGGAACGAACTGACTGCAGGATCATCGGGACAATGCGTTTTGTATGCATTGAAGGGAAGGGACTTGGGAACGAACGGACAGCAGGATCATCGTGACAATGCGTTTTGTATGTATTGAAGGGAAGGGACTTGGGAACGAACGGAGTGCAGGATCTTCGGGACAATGCGTTTATTATGTATTGAAGGGAAGGGACTTGGGAACGAACGGACTGCAGGATCTTCGTGACAATGCGTTTAGTATGTATTGAAGGGAAGGGATTTGGGAACGAACTGACTGCTGGATCTTCGGGACAATGTGTTATTATGTATTGAAGGAACGTCATTTTGTCAGCCTACCCGTTCGCTCACTGACTATCTGCTGCGATGTGTTGGTGGTCAATATGAGTTTGTTTAATTATTATTAAGTGTTTTGATTGGTCCAGCCATTTTCGAGCAATACATTTTTATTTCTCCCCTAAACTAGAAAAAAGAACGCCCCCGCTCCAGACCCCATTCAATCTAAATATGTAAATTTTTTTGGTAGAAAAATGTCTCACACGAAGGCCGCTTTATCCTAAATTGCAGGCTCGCTATCGCTGGCCCATAACACATTGACACCTGAATGGGGTAAAATATCTTATAATCGCCAAACGCTCTCAATATACCCAATGAGTTTACATACCCTTTTCACGCCCGTTTTATAAAGCCTTCTAGTCTAGAGGGTAGGGGTAAAAGTATAAATAAATACTCTGGTATACAAAATATATATGAAAAGATACAAACAAATGCCTTGGGATGTTAGGTACAGAGGTCTCACTATGTAATGAAGGAGCGTCATCTGCCACCCTGCTCGTTCGCTCTGGCGCCCCATTAGTTTGGCGATTTAGACACCTTGTCCCATAATTAGCTAACTTAACACGTTTTATTCCATTCAGATATTGATTTTTTGTCCTGGTGAACGATAGCGAGCCTGCATGTAAGTAAAGACTGGCCTTCGACTGCGACATTTTTCTACAGATTTTTTTTACAAATTTAGCTTAAATTGGAGTCTGGGAAGACGGTTTCATTCCCTTGAAGGAAGTCTAGGGGTAAAGCTTACAGTAAGAGCTCTAAAATTGCAAAAAAATATAAATGCCGTGTGGGCGAGCTGACTGCAGTATCTCGGGAACAATGCGTGTATTATGTATTGAAGTTCCGTCATTTGTCAGCCTGCCCCGTTCGCTCTGGCGCTGACGGCACCCATAATATCGGAGCCGCCGTATTTCCAAGGCATCCACGCCGTAAAATTTGACGGTCGTATTTTTTCGTGTTAGCGTGTGACGGTTACTTCGCCCCCAGGTTGGTTCGCCCGCTGTCACAGTTGTTTGGTCGATACGTAACCTAGCTTAAGGGGAGATGGGCCACTTTTCTGGTCCCTTTTCTCCCTCGTGTCTAGCCTCATTAGTTTTTAAATCTTAAGACATTCGGCCCATTAGTTTGGCGATTTTAATACCTTTCGCCCCATTTCGTTGTCAATTGTTAGACCTTTTGTGTTATTAAGGTGTCGATTTTTTCCTGGCGAACGAAAGCGAGCATGTAATTTTAAGAGGAACCGCCTTCGACCGGGACATTTTTCTACCGAAAAATGTACATATGTATCTTGAAGGAGGGTCTAGGGGGGTTTGTCTAAGCTTGATGGAGGTGTAGCGAGGAAACTAAAACATAAATGAATTACTGAATTAATAGACCAAAACAAGAACAGCCACTAGCCCCTTCAATAACTAACTTAATCTAACCAGGTGTAGCCTAATGCAACAGCCTTATAGCCGACCCTAATGTAGCCAGGTGTAGCCTAATGCAACAGCCTTATAGCCGACCCTAATGTAGCCAGGTGAAGCTTAATGCAACAGCCTTATAGCCGACCCTAATGTAGCCAGGTGTAGCCTAATGCAACAGCCTTATAGCCGACCCTAATGTAGCCAGGTGAAGCCTAATGCAACAGCCTTATAGCCGACCCTAAACCGCACAGCCTTATAGCCGACCTAATGTAGCCAGGTGTAGCCTAATGCAACAGCAGCTTATAGTAATAATGTAGCCCGTGTAGCCGCCTATAGCCGACCCTAATGTAGCCGGGTGTAAGCCTAATGCAACAGCCTTATAGCCGACCCTAATGTAGCGGTGTAGCCTAATGCAACAGCCTTATAGCCGACTAATGTAGCCAGGTGTAGCCTATGCAACAGCCTTATAGCCGACCCTAATGTAGCCAGGTGTAGCCTAATGCAACAGCCTTATAGCCGACCCTAATGTATCCAGGTGTAGCCTAATGCAACAGCCTTATAGCCGACCCTAATGTAGCCAGGTGTAGCCTAATGCAACAGCCTTATAGCCGACCCTAATGTAGCCAGGTGTAGCCTAATGCAACAGCCTTATAGCCGACCCTAATGTAGCCAGGTGTAGCCTAATGCAACAGCCTTTATAGCCGACCCTAATGTAGCCAGGTGTAGCCTAATTGCAACAGCCTTATAGCCGACCCTAATGTAGCCAGGTGTAGCCTAATGCAACAGCCTTATAGCCGACCCTAATGTAGCCAGGTGTAGCCTAATGCACCAGCCTTATAGCCGACCCTAATGTAGCCAGGTGTAGCCTAATGCAACAGCCTTATAGCCGACCCTAATGTAGCCAGGTGTAGCCTAATGCAACAGCCTTATAGCCGACCCTAATGTAGCCAGGTGTAACCTAATGCAACAGCCTTATAGCCGACCCTAATGTAGCCAGGTGTAGCCTAATGCAACAGCCTTATAGCCGACCCTAATGTAGCCAGGTGTAGCCTAATGCAACAGCCTTATAGCCGACCCTAATGTAGCCAGGTGTAGCCTAATGCAACAGCCTTATAGCCGACCCTAATGTAGCCAGGTGTAGCCTAATGCAACAGCCTTATAGCCGACCCTAATGTAGCCAGGTGTAGCCTAATGCAACAGCCTTATAGCCGACCCTAATGTAGCCAGGTGTAGCCTAATGCAACAGCCTTATAGCCGACCCTAATGTAGCCATGTGTAGCCTAATGCAACAGCCTTATAGCCGACCCTAATGTAGCCCAGGTGTAGCCTAATGCAACAGCCTTATAGCCGACCCTAATGTAGCCAGGTGTAGCCTAATGCAACAGCCCTTATAGCCGACCCTAATGTAGCCAGGTGTAGCCTAATGCAACAGCCCTTATAGCCGACCCTAATGTAGCCAGGTGTATCCTAATGCCCTAATGCAAAGCAACAGCCTTATAGCCGTGCCTAATGTAGCCAGGTGTAGCCTAATGGAACAGCCTTATAGCCGACCCTAATGTAGCCTAATGGCAACAGCCAGGTGTAGCCTAATGCAACAGCCTTATAGCCGACCCTAATGTAGCCAGGTGTAGCCTAATGCAACAGCCTTATAGCCGACCCTAATGTAGCCAGGTGTAACCTAATGCAACAGCCTTATAGCCGACCCTAATGTAGCCAGGTGTAGCCTAATGCAACAGCCTTATAGCCGACCCTAATGTAGCCAGGTGTAGCCTAATGCACAGCCTTATAGCCGACCCTAATGTAGCCAGGTGTAGCCTAATGCAACAGCCTTATAGCCGACCCTAATGTAGCCAGGTGTAGCCTAATGCAACAGCCTTATAGCCGACCCTAATGTAGCCAGGTGTAGCCTAATCAAACAGCCTTATAGCCGACCCTAATGTAGCCAGGTGTAGCCTAATGCAACAGCCTTATACCCGACCCTAATGTAGCCAGGTGTAGCCTAATGCAACAGCCTTATAGCCGACCCTAATGTAGCCAGGTGTAGCCTCTGGCAATGCAACAGCCTTATAGCCGACCCTAATGTAGCCAGGTGTAGCCTAATGCAACAGCCTTATAGCCGACCCTAATGTAGCCCAGGTGTAGCCTAATGCAACAGCCTTATAGCCGACCCCTAATGTAGCCAGGTGTAGACCTAATGCAACAGCCTTATAAGCCGACCCTAATGTAGCCAGGTGTAACCTAATGCAACAGCCTTATAGCCGACCCTAATGTAGCCAGTTTAGCCTAATGCAACAGCCTTATAGCCGACCCTAATGTAGCCAGGTGTAGCCTAATGCAAACAGCCTTATAGCCGACCCTAATTTACCGTGTAGCCTATGTGCCACAGCCTTATAGCCGACCCGATTACCAGTAGGTCCTAATGCGACAGCCTTATAGCCGACCCTAATGTGTAGCTACAAGGGTGTAGCCTAAATGCTAATGCACGAGCCTTATACCGACCCTAATGTAGCCAGGTGTAGCCACACTGCAGCAGCGAGCCTTATAGCCGACCCTAATGTAGCCAGGGGTAGCCTAATGCAACAGCCGTTAGATCCGACCCTATGTAGCCAGGTGTAGTCCTAATGCACCAGCCTTGAGAGCCGACCCTAATGTAGCCAGGTGTCAGCCTATAATTGCAACAGCCTATAGTCCGACCCTAAATAGTTAGAACCAGGTGTGAGCCTAATGTCAACAGCCTTCAATACACCGACCCTAATGATAAGCCAGGTGTACTCTGCCTATGGCACCACAGCCGTTATCAAATACGCACGACCCTAATGGTAGTCACCAGGTTGATACAACCAATGAATGCAACAGGCCTTACATCAGCCGACCCTAATGTAGCCATGGTGTATGCCTCATGCCAAAAAAAAAAACAGAAAAAAAACAACAAAAAACAAAATGCACACACAAAGGTGCACTTATAGCCGACCCTAATGTAGCCAGGTGTAGCCTAATGCACACAGCCTTATAGCCGACCCTAATGTAGTCCCAGTGTGTAGCCTAATGCAACGTTAACAGCCTTATAGCCGACCCTAATGTAGCCAGGTGTACACCTACTGCACACGACCTTATAGCCGACCCTAATGTAGCCAGGTGTAGCCTCATGCACGCCTTAGAGCCGAACCTAATGATAGCCAGGTGTAGCCGCAGCAACAGGCCTTAGCCGCAGACCTAATGGTAAGCCAGGGGTACCCTCAGGCAACGCCTTATATACCCCTTATAGCCGACCCTATTGTAGCCGGTGTAGCCGTAATGCAACGCCTTATAGTGTAGCCTAAGCACTACCCTTATCGCACCAGGGTGTAGCCTATTGCCAACCAGCCTTATAGCCGACCCTAATTTCGCCAGGTGTAGCCTACCAACAGCCTAAATGCAACAGCCTTATACCCGACCCTAATGTACTGCTCACGGTGTAACCTAATGGCAACAGCCTTATAGCGCGACCCTAATTTAGCCAGGGTGAGCCTAATGCCAACAGCCTTATAGCCACCGCCCCTAATGTAGCCATGTGTAGACCTAATGATCAACTGCCTTATTACCGACCCTAAATGTGACCAGAGTGTAGCCGCCTAATGCAACAGCCTTATAGCCGCGACCCTAATGTAGCCAGGTGCTAGCCCTATGCAACAGCCTTATAGCCGAACCCGACCCTAATGTAGCCAGGTGTAGCCTAATGCAACAGCCATTATGGCCGAACCCTAATGTATAGCCAGGGTGTAAGCCCTAATGCAACAGCCTTATAGCCGACCCTAATGTAGCCAGGTGTAAGCCTAATGCAACACGCCTTATAAGCCGACCCTAATGTAAGCCAGTGTGTAGCCTAATGCAACATGCCTTATAGCCGAGCCCTAATGTAGCCAGGTGTAGCCTACCATG
>CM064569.1:21136693-21146693 GCA_032716605.1 Paralithodes platypus
ATTTGTCTAAAGCTTTCGACGTGTCAGTCATCAATTATGTTAGAAAATGCAAATAATTAAATATTGACTCATTATGGCTTATGAATTACTTGACCGATAGGACACAGGCTGTGCAGTTGGGTGATACAGTCTCATCTACTTTACATGTAACATATGGAGTGCCTCAAGGCTCTATTATAGGACCCATTCTATTTATTATATTTGTCAATGATTTACTAAACTATGTTAAAGATTGTTTGCTCATTCAGTATGCTGATTATACACAGATACGTCACTCAGGCACTCTGGATGAACGAACTAATGTCATTAGCAAAACAGAAAATACCCTCAAAATAGTGAAACAATATTTCCAGAGAAATGGTCTTATGTTGAATGCAAATAAAACTCAATGCATTTTCCTTGGCACTAGACAGCTTTTATCCCAAATACCCTCAAATGTATGTATACAACTCGATGATCATAACATTATACCTTGTACACATGTAACAAATTTAGGTCTACATATAGATTGTAACATGCTTTTCAACAAACACACAAGTGAACTGAACAAGAAAGTCATGGGAACGTTGATGTATGTGAATCGTATAAAAGGTAATTTTGACAAAGCTACTAGGGTCATTGTGATTCAATCGCTAATTTTAAGTTTGATAAATTATTGCATAATGATATGGGGTTCAACTAATTGCACTATATTAAATACTGTACAAAAAATGCAGAATTTTGTTGCAAAGGTAGCAGTGGGTGGAGCAAAAAAATACGACCATGTAACTCCGATAATAAAGGAATTAGAGTGGCTAAAAATAAAGCAAAAATATATATATGATACAGCTATTGCTGTGTATAAAGAAAGGCATAAGCTAATTCCAAACTGGCTAATACACTTTCCTATTGTTAATGAAATCATAAATACTAACACAAGACAGCAAAACCATCTATATGTACAGAGAACAAACACCTTTTATGGTGAACGATCGCTTTTGGTAGCAGGTCCTAAAATATGGAATAGGTTGCCGAGATCAGTAAAGGACACAAATAACCTAAACACGTTTAAGCATATATTAAAAGATTATATTCTGAAACATGAAATGGATCTATAAACAAAAAATGTAATAATACTGTAACTGTAATTTTTTTTATAGATATTGAAGACTATCCATAGTAACATACTAGAGATGTTTCTTATTGTAAATATGTATATATATATATATAATGTATGTATTTTAATATGTTTTAATGTTTTATGTGAAGAACCATTGTAAAATGGAAAAATAAATATTCTGATTCTGATTCTTTCTCTCTCTCTCTCTTTCTCTCTCTCTCTCTCTCTCTCTCTATTTACGTCTGCACCAATATTGTCAGCAGTTTTTCTCACTTCACTCTCCCTTACCTCCAGCATTTTTCTTTTCTCAAATTTGTTTTCACTCGTTTTCGTTTAGACTAAAACTCTTTCATGTTTGACTTTGGCTGCTGATGTGTACTATACCCTGTAGTTAGGACGAAAATCGTGATCCTTAACGTCTGTAACTAAAAAAGGGCTAGAGCAAGTGGGCTGTAAATATCCTAACACGTGCCCTGTCTAACCCTTCATAAAATGGTAGAAATATTAGCTCGATTACTCTAGTTTTTGTTCTCTCTCTCTCTCTCTCTCTCTCTCTCTCTCTCTCTCTCTCTCTCTCTCTCTCTCTCTCTCTCGCTCTCTCTCTCTCTCTCTCTCTCTCTTTCTCTCGCTCTCTCTCGCTCTCTCTCTCTCTCTCTCGAATACTGCGTTCAATCCAGGTACCCTCACTACCAAAAATATATACACAAGCTAGAACGAGTTCAACGTAGTGTTACCAAAATTATACCTAGCTTAAAAACAACCCATATGAGAAGCATGTTAGAGAAATATAACTATTTCATTTAACCCAGCGTAGATTAAGAGGCGACTTAATTCAAGTGTTCAAATTCATCAAAGGCATCGACAATATAGACTGTAATAAGTACTTTAATTTCAACCACTCTATTTACACGCGAGGTAAAGGTTTCAAAATTATTGGTAAATCTATTAACTCACACGAATCTAAGAATGTCTTCTTCATTCGAGTTGTCAACTTGTGGAATGGTATTGACTGCAACACCGTTGATTCTTTTAAACTTCGCCTAGACAAACACCTTGTCTACTACTAAATACGACATAAGAGAATAGACAAACCAAACTGAAATGATTACTGATTACGGATTACTGATATTTACTATAGGATGTAAGGTATCTTAAAATAACCCCCTAGAAATACTTTCTCTAAAGTATCTATTTCTTTATCCTCCCCATTTCCCCAGCTAACCTAATCCCACAAGGACCCCCAATGGAAATACGCCTAACGGCCTTATTGGGCTATCCTTAGTTGGAATTATGCAAGTCTGGTACATGTCATATATATTTGTAACATACTATGTGGTACCAACTCTGTAAATTGCTAACTGAATAAATATTATTATTATTATTATTATTATTATTATTATTATTATTATGTCTCAAATCTGCAACTGACTGCGTTTGTAAATATGTAACTTTATTGTTATTCCTCTCAGCTTCATCATGGATTATTGCGTTTATGAATAACTAAGATGTTACTCTCTTTTTCCCAGATACACGAAAGATCACTTATAACTGTGTAATGTTACTAACCCAACTGTCCCTTACTAACATCTCCTAATCCTGTTACGGACATTAGTTCCAGGTCAGAACTTCCCTTTCAAATTTTCCCTTACCCACTTTAAATCACTGTTTGGACACTTTGATCATCAGTGTTTTAGAGGACGAATAGACTAGAGAGGTCGCTACATATGTTGTTGCTTGATTTCCTTTGTACTTTATACTATCACCAGGGTGTCTGTCAATACCTATGTAGGTAATTTGGCAGCTCCTTTTCCTCTTGTGCGGCAGTCCTATTTTATACTATTCAGTACCGGTGACGTCTTTTTCGTTCAATTCTGGCAACTAAAAGAAAATTTTATTCAGCTTAGGAAGAAACTCTAACCATTGAAAGACTACACATTATTTCAATTTATCCTTTTAGCTATGGTACCACGGATCCTTCATAAGTTGAATAGATTCGTCCATAAATGTCAGAATATGATGAAAAGGACATCAACGGTACTGAATGGGTTACCTGTCTATAAATGGAATGGTTATTATGTCCAGTGATGTCTGTCTGTCTGTGATATTGTCTACATGTCTGTATGTTACTGTATTCATGTCTGTGATATTGTTTGTCTGTCTGTATGAAATGCCTTAACATATGTATCTGATATTGTTTCCATGCTTTCATTAATTTCTTTGGGAGGTGTTTGGTGTTGGAAGTTAAATTAATTAATTAGATTGCCTGTCCGTCTGTCCGATTATACCTTAATGTATGTCTGTATGTACAGTATATACGTCGGGCTATCTATCTGCCTGTCTTTAGTTGTGCTGTTAACTTTTATCTGTCTGTCTTGGTGTCGTTGAATTTTTATTTTTATTTGTTTTATGTTTGTATGACTGTCATTCTTCTATTTATCTATTTGATCCTTTCAGTCCCTGTGTATAATGTCCACTCTGTACATTTTTTCAAAAATATTCTTCGGATTTTCGTTACATTTTTCTGGTACTTTTGTTTCTTCAGTGTTGCAGCTTTTACGTTACATTGTTCCTCTTGGTGTTGTTAGCCCTGAGACAAAAGACTGCCACACTTGTTGAACTCTGTCTAAAGGCAGAGAGAGAGAGAGAGAGAGAGAGAGAGAGAGAGAGAGAGAGAGAGAGAGAGAGAGAGAGAGAGAGAGAGAGAGAGAGAGAGAGAGAGAGAGAGAGAGGAGAGGAGAGGAAAGAGAGAGAGGAGAGGAGAGGAAAGAGAGAGAGAGAGAGAGAGAGAGAGAGAGAGAGAGAGAGAAGAGAGAGAGGAGAGAGAGATGAGAGATGAATTAGAGAGAAGAGCCTTACAATTAAACATCTATCGATACATAGGTGAATATGCCAGCAAGCATTTGAATATATGAACTGTGCCTGTACAAGTAAGCTCGCAAAATTATCAGATACACCAAACTAAGCCTTGATATATACCACATCATGTAAATGACATGAGGTACTATCTAGCATACCGTAATAGCATTGTTGTGAATATCATGTACGACGACGTATACAAACTACCAACACACACACACCAAAGCCATTCCAACAGCTTCCTCTATCTGCAACACCCGTTCTCTGCTATTTACACTCTCCCAGCCGTATGGTCCTAGTGTACTGTCTGATGGCGTAATGGGTTTCGAAAAATGTAAATGCACTGTTAGAAAGGAATAGTTCAACTAGCCCATAGACAGAGGGCATCTCCTTACTTTCATCATAAAATATAATTATAAGTGTGGTCTCTCGTTATATTACACTCTATAGTGAGAGTAATGAAGAGCCAGACCATAGTACCAGAAATGGTCTGAAGTGTAAAATGTGAGACGTACTAGTATCTGGAGTACAAAGGAGTACAAAGGAAATCAAGCAACAACAGGTCTAGTGACCCTTCTAGGCTGCTTGTCCTCCAAAACACTGAGGATCAAGTATCCAAACAGTGGTTTAGAGTGGGTAAGGGAACATTGGAAAGGGAACTACTGCCCTGGAACTAATGTCCGTGCCAGGATTAGGAAGTTAGTAGGGGACAGATGGGTTAGTAACTGAGGGGGGGATAAAATAAAGTTATTCATTTACAAACGCAGTCAGTCGCGGGTTTGATGCGAGATATTTGTCTAGGCGGAGTTTAAATGAATCAACGGTGCTGCAGTCTATACCGTCTCGGGGAAGCCCATTCCACAAGTTGACAACTCGATTGAAGAAGAAATTCTTTGATTCGTATGAGTTAAAAGATTTACCAATAATTTTGCAACCGTTTCCCCGCGTGTAATTAGATTGGTCGATAGTGAAGTGCTTACTACAGCTCATATTGTCGATGCCTTTGATGATTTTGAACACTTGAACTAAGTCCCCTCTTAATTTTCGCTGGGTTAAAGGAAATAGATTTAATTTTCTAAGACGCTCTTCGCTCTTCGTATGGTTTGTTCTTTAGTCTAGGTATCATTTTGGTAACTCTATGTTGAACTCGTTCTAGCTTGTTTATATCTTTTTGGTAATAAGGGCACCAGGATTGAATGCAGTATTCCAGAAGAGGCCGGACTAAGGAATTGTAAAGGGTTAGGATAACTTCTTTGGATTTATGCTCAAATGACCTGCCTATAAAGCCAATTATTTTGTTTGCTTAACAACTTCTGAACATTGTTGACTCGGTTTTAGGTTACTCGATATTGTTACTCCCAGATCAGTTTCTCTGTTTACATTCTTAAGCTGAGTGCCATTCATCGAATAGTTTGCTTTCTCATTTAGGTATCCGATATGTAGTACTTTACATTTATCCGCATTGAAACTCATTTGCCAAATTTGGGCCCAACATGACAATTTATCTAGATTGTGTTGCATATCGTCAACTTGTTCTTTTGAGAGTACGCTATTTGCAATTTTTGTATCGTCAGCAAATTTTGAGATTGTACAGGTGAGACCCTCATCTATGTCGTTGATGTAAATTAGAAAGAAAATTTGTCCTAGTACCGATCCCTGGGGTACCCCGCTACTTACATTGGTCCATTTAGATGCCTT
The DNA here is from genome assembly GCA_032716605.1 of Paralithodes platypus. Lineage (NCBI taxonomy): Eukaryota > Metazoa > Arthropoda > Malacostraca > Decapoda > Lithodidae > Paralithodes > Paralithodes platypus. Next base: position 21,142,347 of record CM064569.1, read on the forward strand.
ACCGTTTATGACTACTCTTTGATTTCTGTCGCTGAGCCAATTATCTATCCATTTCAACACACCGTCTTGTATTCCATGCACTTTTAGTTTTAGCAGTAAACGTTTGTGGGGAACTTTGTCAAAGGCCTTTTGAAAATCAAGGTATATAATATCTACAGCTTTACTCTCATCGTACAGGTTGAGGATATCGTGGAAGAAGTCTAAGAGGTTTGTTAAACAGGAACGTTTTTTACGAAAGCCGTGTTGACTATCTTTAAGTAAGTTATTTTCCTCTAAGTGATTTACGAGTCTGTCTCTTATGACCGTTTCTAGCATTTTACATACAATTTAGGTTAAGCTAATTGGACGATAGTTACTGGGTAGGGATTTGCTGCCTTTTTTTAATATCGGTGTTACGTTGGCTAGCTTCCACTGATCAGGCATAGTCCCAGAATACAAGGATTCATTGAATAACAATGTCAGTGGTTTGGAGAGCTCATCCTTAGCTTCCTTTAGAACTCTAGGCGAGATTGTATCAGGTGCAGGCGTTTTATTTACCTTGAGTTTATCTAAACAATTCAATACTTCTCTCTCTGTAACGGTGATATTGCTTAGAACATCTGAATTATCAATCTGAATGGGCGATGGTGTAGGGATATCACTGAGGTCTTCGATTGTAAAAACTGATGCAAAGAAGGTATGGAGGGCATTACTCATTTGTACTTCGTCTTTGGTGTATTCTCCATTTTCATCGACTAACGGTCCAACAGTTGAAGTAACTACTTTTTTCTTTCTGATATAACTATAGAATTCTTTCGGGTTTGTTTTACTTTGATTTGCAACATGTAACTCCAGGGTCTTTTTACTTTGCTTAATTAATTTTTGGCTTTGCGTCGTAGCTCTACAACTTTCACCCGTTCTTCGTCATTTTGTGAGGATTTTAATCTATCATTAGCAAATTTTTTAGCAAGCAGACAGTTTGAAATATCTTTATTCCACCATTTGGGCTTATCATTATGGCCTGGACGCCGTATTTTCGATAGTATGCAGTCTTGCACTGCCTTAAGGTAAGTGGTTGTGAAACACTCCCAAGATGTATTTATGTCGTTATTGTTAGTCAGAAAGCTCCAGTCAGTTTCTTTAAGCTTTGATTTAAGTTTATGAAAATTTGCTTTCTTGAAATTAGGGACTTTCTCAATGCTGCTATTTGATTTCTTACTAGTAAACTTTAAAGTGAAAGTTATCGTACGATGGTCGCTGTTACTGAATTCATCACCAACATTCAAATTCTCTATTAATTCTTCTTTTGTTGCGAGTACAAGGTCAAGCACATTATTACCACGGGTCGGAGATTGTACAAATTGAAAAAGTGAACTCCCTTGCAAGTTAGCATAGAGGTCGTGTCCAGAGTGTGAAGTAAGAATATCGCCCCATTTAGTCACGAGTAAGTTGAAATCGCCAAGAATTACGGTACCGTATCTTGTATGTTAGTTATTTCTGCAATTTGTTCATAAATTTCACTGTCAGTTTGCACTGATTGAGCTGGGGGTCTGTATAATAAAGCTAGTGTTATTTTAGTTCCTCGTTTATTATTAAATAGTACGTAAGATATGTCTATATTCGCCATTTGAGGTTTTGACATTAAGACGGGATTAAGACTTTCCTTTATAAAAAACAGAACTCCTCCTCCATTTCTATTGATCCGACTTTTCTCAAACATTGTATAACCAGGAAGCGTATAGCCTATTCGGCTAAAAAGTCTCTGTCTTCCGTATTTAACCAAGATTCTGTAATGCCGATTATATCATAATGTTCTGTAAACACGATTTCCTCTAGATCTGAACATTTATTGCGTATGCTACGAGCATTTACATAAAACACCTTAAGAGTATTAGAGTTGGATGTTACTGATTGTGCATTGTCTGAATTTTCAGTTCGTATTTGACTTACACTACCCCCAGATACCCCCGGCTGACCCCGTTTTTTGAACGGAAATCCTTGACTGCATCGTTCAGCAGACGACCAAGACCTTCAGCTCCTACTTCATTGAGATGTACACCATCTCCTGAAAACAAAGATTTATCATAGTAAAAATTATCCCACGTGTCGACAAAGCCGATGTCCTCCTCCCTGCAGAGTTTGGCTAGTCGGCGATTTGTACTGGTAGCTACTGTATGTTGTAGAATCGGTTTTCTACATCAATCCGGGGAACAATTCCTGAAATTAAGATTCTATTAGATTTTTCCTTGAAGGACCTGATCAGCCGCCGGTACTTGCAAAGTAGTTCCTCTGACCGCGTCCGTTGGACATCGTTAGATCCAACGTGGATGACGTACGTAGTGCTTGCGGGGGCGAGCCTGGAAACCTCTTCCACAGCCGCAACAATGTCGTCCACGCCGCCACCTGGGATACAGAATCGCTTTCTGGTCCTGGGTGCCCTGGCGCAGAACTCGGTTAATTGGCCACGGACCATGAAGTCGCCCACAAGCCGAACTTCTTCCGTTTCCTCTTCCTCGTCAATAGCAAGAATTTTGAAGCGGTTTTGGCATGTTGTCGGCATGACCTTCCTGGTACTGGTACTGGGGTGCACATTGTTTCTCACTAACTGAAAGTTATCCTGGGGGGGAGTGAGAGTAGAGTCATTATTATTTTCTGCAACATCTAAGGTAGCTGCTGGTGTGGGTACCGGTACCGGTACTGTATGCACTGGAATGGCGGTTGACATCGTAGTGGTTTCTTGGGCCGAGGGCACTCCTACGTTGAGTGTGGCAAATTCTTGAAGGGATTCAAGCTTCGTAGTCAGGGCATCGATCTTGCGGTGAGCTGCATTCAATTCATCCGCAATCTTCTCTCGGAGCTGGCAAAATCTACAAATTTGGACATCAGTATCAACAAACATGGTAGGGCCAAATTTACCGGAACAACTCGTGCAGGTTCGTTGTGGCGCCATGACGATATAATCACAATATGCCTGAAAATCACACAAATTTATGTTAGCAAAATGGTATAATTAAAGCCTGAAAATAACAACATTTTTATGTTAGCAATGTGATCCAATTAATTCCTGAAAATCATACACAATATACATTGACATTGTATACACCGCACATGCTTTGAAGCCACACAAGCATATAATAACACGACATTGGGCGCGCATACGCAGTGTTTCCACTTTAGGGTAAAATACCCCATTATAGGGGAATCAGACTGTATTTAGGGTAGAACTTAGGGTAATTCTAAAAAAGGCAAAATCTAGGGGAATTTGGGAATCTTTGGGGTTTATTGTGTATTTTTTGGGGGATTATAGTATTTTACATTAGCAGTTGGTATTTTATTTTGAAGGTGTGAGACACGGAACAATATTTCATGATAATTGCTTGAACTTTCTTATCGAGTCTGTAAGACAGATACAAACTCGATTCTCCCTTGATGAACCAATCCATTCTGTAGTGCAGTGTCTAGATCCCATGAATGCTGTTAATCTTCAACCTAAATCACTGGTACCTGTCTTTGAAGCAATACCACAGCTTCATAAATATGCAGACAAAAAAAAGACTGATGAAGAATGGAGATCACATTGTTTCAGTGAAGAGTTGACTGGTCAGACACCATGCTTACAGTATTGGGATATTGTGCTTAACAAAAAAAAATGCTGCAAACCTCCCTTGTTATCCAAATTTAAAAGTCGTGGTCTCTGTCCTATTATCACTGCCATTTTCCAATGCAAGTGTGGAGAGGTTTTTCAGTAAACATAATTTAACAAAGACTCCACAGAGGACCAGGCTAAAAAAATGAAACACTGTGTGGTTTAATGCGCATGATATACTACCTTAGTAATAAAAACATGACTGCAGACACTCTAAGCATTGATGACAGAATGATTTCAGCACTCAGGGCAGTAAAAAGTAATGCAACTTGTACTGAAATCGATGGTTAGTGGTACAAACATAATATTATTGCATAAGGTATGTTCAAAACCTGATGGAAATGTGGTTAAAGTTATATTTTGTTTTTTACCTATTATATAAAATGAAACTTTTGCAACAATGACAATTTTGTCGATATCAATGCATATAGATTATTTATTTTGGTTATATGAATTAATTGTAGGTTAATAAAGATATAATGAAAGTATATACTTCAATATTTACTCCAATATATTGTTGTTTTATTATATTCACTCTTTTATATTGGTTTAGGGTAAATCATGCCAATCTAGGGGAATTTAGGCACAAATTTAGGGTAAAATAAAATTTGGCTGTGGAAACCCTGCGCATACGGTCGCTTACGGTTGCTCATTCAGCGCCCAGCCTTTGGAGAAGTGACGCCGTGAGGCGCACAGACAATACGTCTTTAGAATTCGTCTTT
>CM064569.1:21151693-21226693 GCA_032716605.1 Paralithodes platypus
TCTTTCGGTTGGTTGGTGGAAATGGGGCGGTTACGGAGGACAAGGTTGGAGGTCTTAGGAGATTTGTAGTAAATAATGAGTTTTATTTTATTGTCAGGGTTGGTGGGGAGGACGTTTTTGTGAATTATTTCTTTCATAATGGATTCGTCTGTTGTGTGGTCGGAAGATATGTAGTTTCTGTAGAAAAATGTAATGTCATTGGCCGGGTTGGTGCTAGGGGGGTTTTGTTTGTACCATATTTCTAGGTGGTGGTTGATGGCATTGGTGACGTCAGTGTTGGAATACCCATTGTTGACTAGGACCTGGGTGAGCCTTTCCAATTCATTGTGTGTGTCATTCCAGGTGGTGCAATGGGTGAGGGCTCTCCTGACATAGGCGGCGATGGTGGACTGATGGTATCGTTTAGGGCATTCACTTTCCCCATTAAGACATTGGCCATTGTTAGTAGGTTTTGGTGTACACTGTAGTTTTGAAGCCGTGGTCGTGGAGGGAGACAAGGAGGTCGAGGAAGGGTAGATGACCATCGGTGGTTTCTTCGTATGTGAAGTTGAGTCCGGAGGCGGCCATGAAGCGCTGCTGGAGGTCCCTGAGTTCGTTCAGGTCCTTCACCCGCACGAAGATATCATCGATGTACCTGCAGTAGACAGTGGGCCGGTGGGCAGCCAGGAGTTCCTCTTCGATAGTTCCCATGAAGAAATTGGCGAACAGGACCCCCAGGGGGCTTCCCATCTCGACAAAGAATCAGACCCCAGAAGACTAGCTATTTTAGAAGCTCTATATATCCAAACGCTCAACCCCAGCATCAACAACCAAACACAAGACCTTCAAATTCTTCCTTCAGGCAAGCGCTACAGGCATACTGCCCTCGTTCCTCTCGCCCTGTGCCCCCCTCCCGTAACTTTCCGCGATCAGCACACTACTGACAACACCAACCAATCACAGCCACCCACAGCCAACAACCAACCACCGATAAGATTTAGTGCCCGTCTCGCGAATAGACTGCCTTCCACCAATGAACAGCCACCCCACACCCAGTAGCTCCGCCCACCTACCTATTCTTGATCCTCGAATTTTGTATAAATATGTTGCTTTGTCCTTATTCTAATCATTACCTGCCCATTCCCTGAAGATGCAAGATGTTTACTTGTGAAACGTTGGATCCACCATGAATTTTGCTAACCTGTTGTACCTCATCTCTGAACCCCAGAGAAAAATTGTTAGAAATATTGAAAGCTGTAACAATAAAATACTGAATGCTGAAACCGCTGTTGCCTTTAACCTCGTCTGTTTAAAAGAGAATCTATTACCTGGCTATACTAACATATATATATATATATATATATATATATATATATATATATATATATATACAGTGTATGCAATCAGGTTAATACATTGAATAAACCATTAACTGCATATACAGTATATACTCGTGTGCAGATGTGATTTAATCGCAAAAAATATTATCGGTCATTCAATATATATATATTACATTAGCAATTATTACCACTGTCCGCTGTTGTTTGTGAATATAATGTTTGTGGTGTGTCTAATTAATTTCATTGGGGATTTTGATATAAGTACAATACACTGTTAGCCTTTAATTGCTTGTTTAATAGAGAAGCCATTGAACTAATTGAACATTGAACTAATGGGCTGAGCGTCTTGATGTCTGGAGATTAATGGGGCTAAACATGAGGAAGAAAGGGGACCAGAAAAACGACCCATCTCCCCTTAACGACGTCTCCTTCCACCACTCTCTTCCATCTGCATTCTCTATCTCTCTCTCTCTCTCGAACTTGTGGAATGGGCTTCCTGGAGACGTTATAGACAACAGCACCGTAGATTCCTTTAAACATCGCCTAGACAAGCACCTCGCCTTAAACCTGCGACTGATTGCATTTTTCCTTTGACCGTTTTCTCAGATACATCATGTTATATTATTAACTCAAATCGTTCCCTACTAACATCTCCTAAACCTGGCAAGGGCATTGGTCTTAAGGCAGTGCTTTCATTTCGAATTGTCCCTTACCCACACTGAAACACTGTTGGACACTTTGAACTTCAGTGCTTTAGAGGGAAAGCAACCTCGAGGGGTCGCTAGGACTGTTGTTGCTTGACTTCCTTTGTATTGCTTTGTAGAAATATGTTTTTGTTTTTCTAATTGAGAGAGAGAGAGAGTACAAAGTACAAAGGAGTACAAAGCAAATCAAGCAACAACATATCTAGTGACCCTTCTAGGCTGCTTGTCCTCCAAATCACTGAGGATCAAGTGTCCAAACAGTGGTTTAGAGTGGGTAAGGGAACATTGGAAAGGGAAATACTGCCCTGGAACTAATGTCCGTGGCAGGATTAGGAAGTTAGTAGGGGACAGAGGGGTTAGTAACTGAGGGGGGGATAAAATAAAGTTATTAATTTACAAACGCAGTCAGTCGCGGGTTTGATGCGAGAAATTTGTCTAGGCGAAGTTTAAAAGAATCAACGGTGCTGCAGTCTATAACGTCTCGGGGATGCTCATTCCACAAGTTGACAACTCGATTGAAGAAGAAATTCTTAGATTCGTGTGAGTTAATAGATTTACCAATAATTTTGCAACCGTTTCCCCGCATGTAATTAGATTGGTCGATAGTGAAGTACTTACTACAGTTCATATTGTCGATGCCTTTGATGATTTTGAACACTTGAATTAAGTCGCCTCTTAATCTGCACTGGGTTGAAGGAAATATATTTAATTCTCTAAGACGCTCCTCGTATGGTTTGTTCTTTAGGCTAAGTATCATTTTGGTAACTCTACGTTGAACTCTCCACTCGTTCTAGCTTGTCTATATCTGTTTGGTAATAAGGGCACCAGGATTGAACGCAGTATTCCAGAAGAGGGCGGACTAATGAATTGTAAAGAGAGAGAGATATGGAGGGGTGGGGAGTATGAGTGAGTGAGAATAAACGAATAGTGTGATAAACCATCTTGTGTTATAGGTAGCGCCAGCGAACTTGACAACAATCTTGATCCCTGACCTCTCTGTAACTCAACAGGGCCTAGAGCAGACTGGCTATAAATATCCGCTCCTATTTCCCGGTGGACTCATTCCAAATGATAGAAACGTCAGCCCGATTGTTTTTATTCATTTCGAGTTATAAGAAGTTAAGGGGTCAATATTATTGTCAAGTTTTCTGGCGCTACCCATGGAGGTATGATATAAGGAGGCGATATGACGTCACAGCCCTGACGCTAGCACGCTATTGGTCCACTATCTCCCTACCCCCCTTTGACTCAAAACATTGGATCAGCTGATGTTGTGATGTCTGATTTTTAGACACAAAGTCACACAATGCCAGCTTGTTCAGCCTATGGATGCACGCAAAGGGAGCGTAGTGCCTCTATAACATTCCACAGGTAAGTGGTGAAGCGAATAACAATAAAAACGTCAAATAAATTAAGTAAATTGGGTGAAAGAGTATACGTGTATGAAGTGAAACAAATTACCTACCGCATTGTATCCCCCTCGCATGAGTATTTGAATAGAAAGTATATCGACACAAATGGAACCTGTAAACAAACACCACGGTGATAGTGAAACACTGAATTAAGTAGCTTTACTCTTAAGTACAGGGTGTTAAAAAGACTAAACCGAGTAGCTTGCATATTGGTAAGCTACAGGATAGGCCTACGGTAAATGTTACTTTTTGGGGACCAACAGCTCTTTCACCAATATTTAATATCATTCGTTTTATAGTCTGTCTTCATATCTATCCTTCGGTGATAATGAAAACTAGTTGAGATTAATATTTATCTATTATTATTCACTCAATACCAAGGCCCCCCCTAGTCGGCAAGGCTATGAAGAGAGGGAATTTGTGGGGAAAAAGCGCGGTAAGGGTTGTCTTATCGGGCGTACCACCACGGACATACAGCATAAATCATCTATAAACACTTAACCTAACTAAAGAACCTAACCTAACCTATTCTACATTAATACTATGTTAGGTTGTCAGGTTAGGTTAATGTTTTAGAGATAAGTTATAGCCTAGTTATGCTGTGTGTCGGTAGTGGTATGCCCGATAACACAACTCTTGCCGAAAAAGCTTGCAAAAAGCAACACAATTACAGCTTTTTAACCTAACTTAAACTTGGTTAAGATAGGTTAGTGAGGGTAGGTTAATCTGATCTAATCTGTAATCAACCTAGGTTTCATATATACAAACTAGGTTTGGCTAGGTTAATCTAACCTAGGTTAATCTAACCTAGGTAAATGTAATACATAAAAAGCGAAGTAAAAGTAGCCAAGAGTACACAAAGCTAATATAATCCGAGGGAATGTAAATATAGGTAAAATGTGTTATGTTATGTTATTATTATAAAACAGTTTTATTTATTTCCTGGAACTTGATTTATATTGATTAATTTACTGTAAAAGAGCTGACATTGTGGTTATTTTTTATGTACTCCACCATGCATGGTTATATCTAGGCCTACATAGCTATACATTATGGTCTATGGTTATATAACATATCCTATTGAAACATATACTTGTAGCAAATAAAAAAACAAAGCTTTCTGTTCTTTAAATACATCCAAATGTATACATTTCTTTGTCTGATAAGGCAAAAACAAGGGACAAATTGCAGTAACTCGAAGGGGAGATACCAATGTTTTGAGTCAATCTCCTGTGAATAAGCCCCGCCCACCGGGCCGATAGGCTCCACCCACCGGCGTCAGTCTGAGTGTATAGGGAGATAGGCACATGCCGCCTCCTTATTATCATACCTCCATGGCGCTACCTATAGTGAGAGGGACAGACCCCCCCCCCCCACCCCCAGGTCCTCAGAACTTGGTCCCAGTAACAAGTTGGGATACACTGCTCCCCATCCCACTAATTACCGGCACTATCTTGGTAAATTGGATAATTACTGACGCTCTCATGGTTAATTACTGACGCTATCATGGTTAATTACTGACGCTATTATGGTTAATTACTGACGCTATCATGGTTAATTACTGAGGCTATCATGGTTAATTAGTTAATTACTGACGCTCATAGGTAATTACTGACGCTCGCATGGTTAATTACTGACGCTATCATGGTTAATAGGGGAGGTGTGGTGGAGTGGTCTTGCCACTGGCCTGGTAATCCAAAGGTCCCGGGTTCAAATCCCGATGTATCAATGGGAAGATATTATTGGGATGGAATTTGTGCTGTACCTAGTATCAGTGCATTAACACAAAGCCCACCGAAACGTCAATAAAATACCCTCATTGTTCCCTGATTAAATAGCACTGTATGAATATTCCCATATTCAAAATATGCTATAGGGGTGCAATGCCTGGTGAGTTATCTGCTCAACAGGTGGCGTTGTGTGTGTGTAAGTGTGAGAGTCCGAGTGTATGGGGTGAGACAGTGAAGCACGGGAACGAGGTGGCTTCAGAGATGGGGTCGTTTCGGGCCATGAGTGAGCACCGTGCCTCATGTGAAGGCAAGATGGCAGGTGCTCGTTGTACTCTACGTGCTTCACATGTCTCACTCCCTAGACTGGAACAATACCTCACGGGCTTCACTGTTCATTGTAAAGCGGTGAATGTTAAGGCTCTCAGCCTATGCCCGAGAGGAAGTAAGTTGGAATATAGAAAAGAAAAAAAAATTACTGACGCTCTCATGGTTGATTACGGACGCTATCAAGGTTAATTAGTGACGCTCTCATGGTTAATTACTGACGCACTCATGGTAAATTAATGACGCCATCATGGTTAATTACTGACGCTATCATGGTTAATTACTGATGCTCTCATGGTTAAATACTGATGCTCTCATGGTTAATTACTGACGCTATCATGGTTAATTCCTGACGCTATCATGGTTATTTACTAACGCTCTCATGGTTAATTACTGACGCTATCATGGTTAATTACTGACGCTATTATGGTTGATTACTGATGCTATCATGGTTAATTACTGATGCTATCATGGTTAATTACTGATGCTCATGGGTAATTACTGACGCTCTCATGGTTAATTACTGACGCTATCATGGTTAATTACTGACACTCTCATGGTTGATTACTGACGCTATCATGGTTAATTAATGACGCTCTCATGGTTAGTTACTGACGCTCTCATGGTTAGTTAATGACGCTATCATGGTTAATTACTAACGCTCTCATGATTAATTACTGACGCTCTCATGGTTAATTACTGATGCTCTCATGTTTAATTACTGACACTATCATGGTTAATTACTGACGCTATCATGGTTAATTACTGACGCTATCATGGTTAATTAATGGCACTGTCTTGGTTAATTACTGACGCTATCATGGTTAATTACTGACGCTATCATGGTTAATTAATGGCACTGTCTTGGTTAATTACTGACGCTATCATGGTTAGTTACTGGCACTATCTTTGTTAATTATTTGGGATATCTTGGTTAATTACTGACAATATCTTGGTTTATTGCTGGGGCTATTTAGGTTAATCAGGGGCACTATCATGGCTAATTACTGGCATTATCTTAGTTTTAATCCATGTAAAGGGAGGTATGTGTTTTTTTCTAAACCCCTTCTCCCTCACGTTTAGGCCCATTAGCTCTGAGATATTAAGACGTTTGCCCCCTTAGTTAGTCGATTTCAAGACATTTCGCCTCATTTCTTTGTCATTATGAAGAACTTTCAAATTGGCTAAAACGCTCCCGAAACATGTTTGTCACCATTTGGGTTTACTTTGGGTAAAAAAACGTCGATTTAGATAGGTTTTCTCCCATTTTCACATTCCACAGGTAAACAGCCTACATGCGTGTTTTAAGGGGTCACCGGTTTTTTATTTTTCTCTTTCTCTCCTTTTCTCTTTTTCCCTGCTTGCATCCAATCGGCCCCATTCAGCCAACTGTGTTAAGACATTTATCCCCATCCAGGTGCCGATATCTTCCTGGCGAGCGATAGCGAGCCAGCATTGTATGGAGAAATCCAGCTTCGCTAAAGAAATTTTTCTATCGAAAAATTTACAAATTTAGCTTGCTTTTAAAAAAAATATATATATATATATATATATATATATGCTGGCTCGCTACCGCTCTTCAGGAAAATATTGACACCTAGATGGGGGTAAACGTCTTACAACAGTAGACTGAATGGGGCCTAATTAATACGAGCCAAAGAGAGAGGGAGAGAAAGAGAAAAAAGCGAGGTGGGCTCCCTTAAGCCATCTCAGTCTATTTGGCCCAATCGAATTAGCAAAAACAGTCCAAAAAAAAAAATGTGTTTCATCATTTAGAACCCCTTTTTCTTTGGTTCGTAAAGTATTTTTTTGTTTTAATTTTTCGGCGAAATGTATGACACAGGTTTTAAAAGGATGTATATACCTTGATATTTATAAGGATGTATATACCTTGATATTTATAAGGATGTATATACCTTGATATTTATAAGGATGTATATACCTTGATATTTATAAGGATGTATATACCTTGATATTTATAAGGATGTATATACCTTGATATTTATAAGGATGTATATACCTTGATATTTATAAGGATGTATATACCTTGATATTTATAAGGATGTATATACCTTGATATTTATAAGGATGTATATACCTTGATATTTATAAGGATGTATATACCTTGATATTTATAAGGATGTATATACCTTGATATTTATAAGGATGTATATACCTTGATATTTATAAGGATGTATATACCTTGATATTTATAAGGATGTATATACCTTGATATTATAAGGATGTATATACCTTGATATTTATAAGGATGTATATACCTTGATATTTATAAGGATGTATATACCTTGATATTTATAAGGATGTATATACCTTGATATTTATAAGGATGTATATACCTTGATATTTATAAGGATGTATATACCTTGATATTTATAAGGATGTATATACCTTGATATTTATAAGGATGTATATACCTTGATATTTATAAGGATGTATATACCTTGATATTTATAAGGATGTATATACCTTGATATTTATAAGGATGTATATACCTTGATATATAAGGATGTATATACCTTGATATTTATAAGGATGTATATACCTTGATATTTATAAGGATGTATATACCTTGATATTTATAAGGATGTATATACCTTGATATTTATAAGGATGTATATACCTTGATATTTATAAGGATGTATATACCTTGATATTTATAAGGATGTATATACCTTGATATTTATAAGGATGTATATACCTTGATATTTATAAGGATGTATATACCTTGATATTTATAAGGATGTATATACCTTGATATTTATAAGGATGTATATACCTTGATATTTATAAGGATGTATATACCTTGATATATATAAGGATGTATATACCTTGATATTTATAAGGATGTATATACCTTGATATTTATAAGGATGTATATTACCTTGATATTTATAAGGATGTATATACCTTGATATTTATAAGGATGTATATACCTTGATATTTATAAGGATGTATATTACCTTGATATTTATAAGGATGTATATACCTTGATATATATAAGTTCAACAGCAAACTGCCCTATTACTACCACGTTCTATTTTATGGGGAGACAGGCCTTTTTTTTCTATTAATGAATGTATTCCTATATTTCTTGGTTTCCTTGCTAGACCTCCATCAAGCTTAGAAACACCCCCCAGACCCCCCTTCAAGATAAATTTGTAAATTTTTCGGTAGAAAAATATCCCGGCCGAAGGCCGCTTCCTCTTAAAATTTCAGGAAAGCTATCGCTCGCCAGGAAAAAATCACACCTAGATGGCACAAAAGTCCTTAAAATTGACAATTAAATGGGGTGAAAGGTATTAAAATCGCCAAACTGATGGGCCGAACGTCATAAAATCTGAAAACAAATGGGGCTAAACACGAGGAAGAAGAGGGACCAGAAAAAACGGCCTGTCTCCCCTTAAGCTGAAAAATCGTCTAATGATAGTTAGAATATAATAAATATAGGTGTCATCTTACCGAAAAGTCTTTGTTTTCGCTAATTATTGAATCCAACCGTACATTAAATCGCCGTTTAAAAGTTACAAGTGGCAATACTGGTAGTGCCAAATGTCGCTGGATAACTCGTTACCAGTATACACATTTAAACGGGTAGCTTGCCGCTAACGCCTATCGAAAATTCAAAATACGATAAAGCACAGCAAAACAGTATTATCTTTGCATTACAGGCGGTTTTAGGTGATTAATGAAGCTGTAAAGTGGATTTTATAGCGAGTTAGTGAAGGAACCCGTGCATAAACAAAAGTGGGCCCCGTAGCTTCCTGCACATGTTTGAGCAAGGAGAGTATAGGAGGCGACTCTGCTTTTGGTTGTAGGCCCCTGATACTTACCCCATCTAACGTCAAGCACCCTCCAATAGAGGACGGTTAATTTCGAACAGTAACTATGCAGTTTATACCCCTCAATAGAGAATGTACCGTTCTTTAGAAAACAGTTATATTCGACCTATAACTATATAGTTTCTAATATCTATACGCTACTGCTTGCAATACTCAATATCTCATAATTGTTCACATTTCATAATAGCTCTTATAGGCCTACATCTAAATAGTAGGATACTGTTGTCACTCATGATGTTTTAATTGTGATCCCCATATTGTCATTATCATTATTGTCCTACATTATAGTACATTTACTACAACTAAATATATTGTGGTACATTCCATGTAGCCTATACAATCTAGTATTTGTGAAGCATCTTTACCTTTTTCTGTATTAAATACTTTATCTAATATAATACATTTGTTATATGTGCAGCGTTGCCAGGTGGATTTGGCCAAAATATCGTACCAAATATGCAAAATTATCGTATTTGCATCAATATTATCGTACGAAGCTTTCATCATCCAGCATCAAGGATTTCACCTATATAGACCTATTTCGAGAACTAGTTATCAAAGCTTAAATGAAAAACACAGTTATTTCTATTCTAAATTTTGAATGGTAGTGAAACAAAATAATATTTGTGGACTAATTTACCACTTGCGACTTTCGTTCTATAACGAAGTTGGTGCCGTAAACATCGGTATTAAACAGAAATACAATAAGAAAGTATATGTCTAATGAATAAAACGTATGTTGAAATTAGTTGTGTGTTTATAAATGTAGCCTACTACAACCACATTTTAGCTGGTACTTCTGCTAAATATCAATGTAAGAAACCCCAACTTCCTTATAGCCTGAAGCTCGCAAGTGATCATAGAAAAATGTTTGTACAAGTTTATTAAAATCAAATATGCTGAAGGAGTAAACTCTAGGATTAGGCAACATAATGTACCATAAAGGGGCGCAAATCATCACAATATTGGAGGATAGTCTAAGACATTCCTATGCATTTTTCATATACATAAATATATACAGTATACAGTAAGATTGTAGTTTACTTATTGTAGAGATAGTTCATACAAGTTCGTATGTATGTAGGTGTGTCCTTTGTCTACTGTATGTATGCATAGCCTGCATGTGTTATGACTGTATATAAATATTGTGGAAATCAGTGTTAATGTGTATTTCAACTTAAATAGGTACCGATAATGGAGAGAGATGCCATTTTTCCATATTTCTTTTACCATTTGTTCAACAATATTCAAATTATTGTATATCTGCACTGAATTATTGTACAAATTCCTTAATTATCGCATTATTGTACACCTGGTATTGTACATTGTACAAATGGTCAAATTATTGTATTTGTACGATAATTATCGTACGACTAGCAACGCTGTATTTATGTGTAGGTTACTCAACGTCTATATCTTGTAATCCACGGACTGCCACATGTGTTTGTAAATTTCATTAATCGATTTTAGGAGTATGGTTGGTTGTTGGAAGGAACATAATAATTGATTTTGTTCCTTACATATAGGTCAATTTGTATCAGCACCTGTATGGATTTCGTCCATATATGTTCCCCATAGTGTTCGTACGTTTACTGAAAAGTAAATAATCAAACACACACATTGTGAATCATACAGGTCCTCATATTACTTGCACTGCTTAATTGGTGAGGAGTAAATAAAGACATACCGATACGTAATTATCTCTCACGAAGGAATATGCGAGACAACCACAGCAATCATCCCAGTGACTGTCTCTCGAGTAATATATGTTTCTGCAGCTCTACCCACACACGTCATACACTAATAAATAGGCTACACATCCCTTCAGTAAAACATTATTAAGTGTGGAACATATCTTTTGTCTCATGTTGTACGTGTTTATATATATATTTTCTCTCGATGTTGCATGTTTACTATTCAGGTCGACCACTGCAACACAATACAATGCTAGGGGAATTTCTCCACTACCGTTTATTATTTTTCTGTGTATATATGAATAATATTCTATAAGCAAGTAATTCCAACCTCACACTCCACACAAACTAAGAACATAAAATTAAGGGTATGTCTTACATTAAAGCTAACCAGTCAATTGAATGGCATATAATACAACGTGAGTAGATTACGCTATTTATTTATATTATTTAAAACATCTGTAAATTGTTGAGCATCAGACGTCAGACGGCCAACCTCGCTATACTGGTCATCTTAAAATTGGTTGCTTCACACAACACGGGACTTGTTCAGCTGATCAGGTGTTTTTGTCTTCAGATTGATGTCAAGGTTCTTGAGCCATAACAAACATCTGTAATGATACAAATGCCAGCATTCATGGGTTAGCTATTTACCAAGATGATGTCTCTGGAATCTTGGATTAAGTAAGCCATGATATACTGTATACTCGTATGTGAGTATACTATATACTGTAAACTCGTAGATACCCTCTACTTGTGACTAAGCACTTAACCTTACCATTGGGAAAGAAGTGATATATGAATTTCCTTTGCTTCCGCCTCGTATCTTCCATAAACAACACAGCTGTGAGCCTGTGACCGTGTTGTTTTGATACCATGTTTATATCTGCCGCCACGCCATCTGGCAGCTCACAGTGACATATTTTGTAAGTGTGCAGACGATGTACCACCGATGGCAGAGCCATCTTCCGGGGTGCTTGGTCAAGACTAGGGATCAATTGGGAGCTCCTTTATGAGCTCTATCCTTACTTTTATTATCCTTGTATTTGAGTGAGTGAGTGACGTCTCTTCAGTCTTGCTCGCGCGCGTGCGGTGTGAGGTGTTGTGTCCATCGTTTTCTATACCAACTTTCATCGTTTTGACTGATATTGACCTTGCATTTACGTAGAGAAGTAAACATGGTGACTGATGGAGTGTGTGGAAAATATGGTGAGTGTGATTAGGTGTTTGTTTACTTGTCATGGTGATTGGGGGAACATGTAACCCCTTGAGGATCATGTTTTGACAGTTTACTCTGGCGATCATTAGACGATTTTAGGCAGCTTAGGAAATACTTGTGGGGATTAAAGGGGTAAAGACTCAATTAACACTAACTTCCATATACCTTTCCCAATCTGAAAACAAAATTGGGAAAATATTTCCAAAACTACCACTAGTTTTCCCAGGGTTATTCTTTTTGGGTTTAGGTAGTTTGCATCATTATACAGTAGTTGAAATTAGTTACAATCCCCGGAAAATTTTATTTCTCCCATTATCCAACGATCTTAAAACACTCAGATGTCAGTAATTTTCAGAGTAAATATATAATTTGTTTTGCCTTTGGATACAGGATGGGTTGAGGGGGGGCTTTGCCCCCCCCCCCCCCCATGACATATTGAAATCAGCATCTATTTTAACAGTAAGGGGCCTAAGGTAATAAGAGTTTCACTGTCGTCAGTAGGGAGAGTTATAGGGAGATTTTTTTTGTTTTTACAGTACTTTATATAGTGCACATAAAATGTATCTCTGGAGATTGAAACACATTTTAATATGATCTTTGCAACATCCTTATTTGATACGGTACTAGCCTTCAAATATTGAGAAATAATTAGTGGTAGTTTTGGTAGTAAGTACCAAAAATCGTCTAATAATTAGGGATGTACCGATGTATCGGTATCGGCCCTTCTTTAGAGTATCGGTATCTGCCGATTTTCTACCGATACTACCGATACATAGAAGTAATTTGCTATGTCACATATCACTCACTGAAGGAGTGAAGGTTGCTTGGTTGGAAAAACTGGTAAACCTGACGTTTTGGACCGACAGTGATTTCATTAAGTTTTATTTTGTTTTTTGTAATTTTTCCTTCAGATATAGTGTTGTTTTATACTGAAGAGGAGCGGAAATGAGTATTTACCCATTATCCAACAATCTAAAAACACGCCCCCCACTAGTGGGGAGGGCTATGAAGTTCAGGGAAAATGAGGGGTTAAAAGCGTAAAAATACAATAATATAGCGTTTTGTATCAAAACTTGGCTCGGGTTTTCCCAAATTGCAAACCCATAAAACCCAATTTTGTGAATACCCAAGCCAACTTTTGACGAAAGCTGGCTCGGATTTCACGGAGTGGAGTGGGTAGCCTAATATCTTATGTTATAAAAATAGTCAACTTTGGGAAGACATTAGCCTAACCCAACAACCTTACCTAACCTATCCTAGTATTATGGGTGGGGGCTGCTGCCCACACACCCCCGCTGGTTGGGTTAGATTTTTTTTTTTTTTTTTTTTTTTTAATGTTCTAGGCTATTAGCCTAACCTAACAACCTTACCTAACCTAACCTAGTATATAGGTGGGGGCTGCCGCCCCCACACCCCCGCTGGTTGGGTACTGGCTGAAAAACTTATTGTGTTGTTGTTGTTGTTGTTGTTCCCCAGGCTGTCTGGCCGAACAGCCCCAAGGTCTCGAGCAAGGCCAAGGCCATAAACGAGCGCCCCCACAAAATCCTCCCTGCTTACCACTAACAATGCCCGGGTGACCGAAGCCACTCCAAGGCAGGGAGCTGAGGAGGGTGCGGAAACGCCCGGGAAACCAAAGCCCCACCCAAAGCCCTGTGCCCCTCAGCAATTATGAAGGGAAAGTTGAGGGGCAAGGGAAAAATGTGACACTTTGGCTCCCAATCTGCCAACTTCTAGGTTGGCAGTAGGGAGGTCAATCCACGGAAAAGACGCCGCCACTTGAGATCTAGAAGATATATAAGTAAAAGGAACAGACAGAGTAAGCAATGGGTATGGCAGAGATCGCTCAGTTCTCACTCGGATAGACCAGCCCATCACCACATGACTAGAACCCAATCCTCTCAGCATCAGCTAGGAAAGGCCCTAGAAAGCCACCTTTGGCGGGGGGATAGCTCCCCTATTTCAACTCCTTTCGGGGTTGGGCACCCGCCCAAACTTATTGTTTTACAGTATATATGAATTTTAGCGTTTTTGTTTTTTTCTCCCTTATAATACATTTCAGCTCTTAATGACATATATAGCAATGATGTATATGCTCTACCGGACCTATTAGGCCTAAACAGATCGATGGGCTAACTGTCGTCCAAAACATCGGTATAACCGAAAAACTAAATAAGATGGTCACCAATTTTCCCATGGATTTTTTTATTTTTCCCTGTTAGTTTTCATCAATATATAGTGTTTGGAAATAATTACAACCCTCGGCGAAACCGTTTTCCCCATTATACAACGATCTTAAGACACGCCGCCCGATAGTGGGGAGGGCTATGAAGTACAGGGAAAATGAGGGGTTAAATGCGTAAAACAGCGATTAAAACTTATTTTAGCAAAACTTGGCTCGGGTTTTAAGGTATTTCTAAGGCCTAAAACCCAATATTTCGAAAATCCGAGCCAAGTTTTGGCCAAAGCTGGCTCGGATTTTGAGAGTTTGTAGACAACAAAATGACAGTAACCTCATTTAGAAATTTGGCTCAAGTTTCCCGAAATTGCAAAGCCATAAAACCCGAATATTGGAAAACCCGAGCCAAGTTTTGGCAAAACTTGGCTCGGATTTTGCGAATTTTAAGAATAAACAAATTACAGTAACCTAATTTAGAATTTTGGCTCATGTTTCCCTAAATTGCAAACCCCAAAAAGCATAATTTTGGAAAACCCGAGCCAATTTTTGGCAAAACTTGGATCGTATTTTGAGAATCGAAAAAGACTAACTAAATGTCGGAAATCGGCTCATGATTTCCCTAATTGCAAAGCCATATAACCAGATTTATCGAAAACGTAGCACTTATTTAAATCATAAATATCCAGTAACATAGACCTAGTACATTGGATACAAGCCTAATCCACACCTAACGCCTACAATGTGTCCGTAGTAGGCTACCTAGTAGGCCTACGTGGGATACAACATGGCGGTTGGGCCGGCGCCCATTTAGTAGCTTACCGGTATTCGGCCGTATCTGTAAATACGAATGAGAGTCACTTCGAGAGAATTCCTGATCGAGCGGATGCACAATCTAACCTAATTAACCTAACTTAACTTAACCTAACCTAACCTAACCTAACCTAACTTAACTTAACTTAACCTAACTTAACCTAACCTAACCGAAATGCGCCTCAGCTCGAATATGAATTCGCTCGAAGTGTCCAGATACCGTAAATACTACCGCAACTACGAATCTTGTTTCTGAGACCTAGTATATTAACCTAACCAAACAACCCAACCTATCGACAGAGATGGGCAGGTGGAGTGGACTAAAAAGCTGGTGGACAGACCTCGGGAAACAGGTGAAAATGGCGTGTGTACGAATCGGTGCCGTCTATAGGAAGGTATTGACAACCATGTTACGACAAAATTCCATTTTAGTACCATATATTTTTATTAGATTTTGCCGAGGCTTAAAACACATTTTCATATTATGTTTAGAGCATATAAAATCCATATTTGTTTTCAAATATTGCAAAATAATTGGTGACCAACTTATTTAGTTATACTCAATTACATTAAGTACCGTACATAATGTGTAGCCTAGTAGTGCAGTCCATTCTTTGGTATTTATAAGCCTTAAAGCCATGTCTGGTAGTTTGTGATCGTACGTGTACGGAACAGGTTGGTATCGGTATCGGTATAATTTTGTGGTATCGGTATCGGTATCGGTCAAAATTTTGGTATCGGTACATCCCTACTAATAATAGCCAGAATAGAGGGCCAAAATGCATCATTATCCTCAAGGTGTTAATTAAAGATGCATCATGGCGATTTAAATTCATCCTATTATTATAATATTGGTTTTACTCAGATTCAGCGATTCAGAGAAAAATAACGGCCCACGTATAGGCCCTATGTTAATAATTCAAGCTGATTGGTTCTTGCGACCGTGTTCAGTGTCTCATCTTGTAGCAATGATTTACTCTTTAAGGATTTAGTAATGACGGTCATACAAGTGGGGTATGGACGTTTCGTCACCAACCCGTTTCGTCCCCAAAAAACCCGTTTCGTCCCCAAAAACCCGTTTCGTCACCAAAATTCCGACCTGTTTCGTCACCAGTAGCCTATGTATATTAGTCCAAACGGCATTATTAGTAGCTTGGTTCTAAATTCATAAACCACTCCAATGTATATTCTCGCCCAGATTGTCACTAAAGTACGAAAGCGAGCGGAATGTAGCGAAATATATCGTTCCATTTCGCTTCATGTCACTCCATCCCGAAATGGAATGACACATTCTCGTCTCGTGTTTTTTGAGCTTGGCAGGAACGTTCAATTTTCCTTTGTCTCGCAATTTTTTAGTTTTTCCAAATTTATCATCAGTAGTTGCCATGTAATTGTTTTTTTCCTTAATTCAGTCAACACTGACAAGTCATCGAGGTGACCCCAACTTGATAATGGCATCTCTACCGGCATCTCATAGCCCATTAAGTACTCATGTTCTGGATGTGGCAAGGAAGGCTGTCCTAAACAACAGGCTCTCTCGTGTCATTACTGCAATAATTGGAGGCACAGGAAGTGTGCGACATCAATGTCCCTGACCGAATATAGAAACATTACCAGACACCTTAGGAAGATGGAACTTTTCCCTGGCATTGCCCTGGTTGTCCCGATATAATGCTATAATAACAGTAGGCCTACTGATGATATAACAAATACAGCAACCAACAGTTTAGATGACCCAGCAATGGATTTAGATGTCCACGGCACCATCGATGACCAACCAACTATTCAGATGGGTAAACATTTACCTATGGTCCCATTAAAATATCCTCAAGTAACCTATTAAAACTGTTCAGGGGACTAGTTAAAACTTGGATAACATTCAAGACCTCTTTCGCCACCTTATTAGAAATAATGTACTAGGGAAAATAGGGACCAATAGACTCGCCATATTTTTCTCATTATAGTCCGCATGGAGGAATTTCGTTATCGACACTTGAAAAAACCCGATTACACCGAAAAATAACACGAAAATAATGTCCCGAACGTAAACAAAGCATTGCACCCAATGAATCCTTCGACCTGGGTCCTCTTCTTCTTGTTTTGAAAGATGCGGTGAGTGCGATTCACCCAATAAATGGCTTGAACGTTACTCACAAACACGATATTATATTATATTATATTAGGGTTAGGTTAGGTTAGGTTGGGTTAGGTTAGGTTAATCTAATCTAATATAATATTTGTACATTTTGGAAGCGTGCATGGCGTCTCCACAATTTTCCTTACCTACTGTAAAAGCGCGATTAACCCGATAAATGGCGCCATTTGACGGAGTATCTTCAGATTAATGAATAATGGGTAAGTTAATGCAAATCCTCCACTCAAACTATGATAAACAACAATTAAACACTATATTCCCTGGAAAAAAAAAATAAAGAAACTTGTTAAATAAGGCGGCTCTAGCTGTTTTGAATGTTACCAACACTTGTAGGATGTTTAATTGAAGGTCGGAAATCAGTATTTACTGAGAAATGAAAGTCTTAAAATGCGCTATGTTTTACGGGAGGGTCTGTACGCCGCCACATACGCGCGGCCCCGCCCACTGCCCAAAATGTACAAATATTATATTAGATTAGATTAACCTAACCTAACCTAACCTAACCCTAATATAATATAATATAATATAATATAACATAACATAACATAACATTACCTGGGAAAGAGGGTGGGTGCCCAACCCCGAAAGGAGTTGAAATAGGGGAGCTATCCCCCCGCCAAAGGCGGCTTTCTAGGGCCTTTCCTAGCTGATGCTGAGAGGATTGGGTTCTAGTCATGTGGTGAGGGGCTGGTCTATCCGAGTGAGAACTGAGCGATCTCTGCCATACCCATAGCTTACTCTGATTGTTCCTTTTACTTATATATCTTCTAGATCTCAAGTGGCGGCGTCTTTTCCGTGGATTGACCTCCCTACTGCCAACCTAGAAGTTGGCAGATTGGGAGCCAAAGCGTCACATTTTTCCCTTACCCCTCAACTTTCCCTTCATAATTGCTGAGGGGCACAGGGCCTTGGGTGGGGCTTTGGTTTCCCGGGCGTTTCCGCACCCTCCTCAGCTCCCTGCCTTGGAGTGGCTTCGGTCACTCGGGCTTTGTTAGTGGTAAGCAGGGAGGATTTTGTGGGGGCGCTCGTTTATGGCCTTGGCCTTGCTCGAGACCTTGGGGCTGTTCGGCCAGACAGCCTGGGGAACAACAACAACAACAACCTGGGAAAGAGAGGGCAGGGACCCTGGGTGACCCATAGCGCATTTTAAGACTGTTATTTCTCAGTAAATACTGATTTCCGACATTCAATTAAACATCCTACAAGTTCTAACCAGTCCTCTGAACAGTTTTGAATAGGTTACTTGAGGATATTTTAACGGGACCATAGGTAAACATTTATCTTCAGATGTCCCAGTAGAATAGTAGATGTCATGAAGCGAGATATAATTACCGGTATATAATCTGTAGAAGGAGGGCATCAGCGACTTTACAAACGAGCAGAGATGATCAACATCGTGTTATGCGTATTAGTTCCCCTGCTCTATAGAGGCCTAAAGAAGCAGTGTTTGTTAACTTTACAACATCAGCTAGGTGCCGAGCATAAGTTGAAATATAACACACGACATGGCAATCTTGAAAAACAACTAGGCTACGTCTCTGGAAACTGTGCGACAAGTAGCCTATGAAGAAAATGGTATGACAACTACAAAGTTTCTCAGATCCTGCAAATGCCTTCTTCCTAGGATGACAACTAAACACTAGAACAGGAAAAAATATACTTTCAGGGGATACCACTGGAAAAACAAACGGGCCATGTTCCTTACCTCTGTTGGTGGTATGGAAATGGCGACAATTAAGAGAGAGCGAGTAGGCCTATCGCATTATATAATTAAAAGGGTTCCATGTCAGTTGAACCAGTGCCACTTTAACCAGTGCTAACTCAACCAGTGGCCACTTCAACCAGTGACCATTTTAACCTAACCTAACCTAACCTAACCTAACATAACCTAACCTAACCTAACCTACTGGTTAAAATGGTCACTGGTTGAAGTGGCCACTGGTTGAGTTAGCACTGGTTAAAGTGGCACTGGTTGAAGTGGCACTGGTTCAACTGACCTGTCACCAATTAAAACACAACGATATCAGCATCTAACAAAACCATATCAGATAAAATAATATCTACCGTCCCATAATACATTTAGGCAACCAACCATTAAGTTTTCATCACAAATTATAACCATATAAATACTTCAATCAAGGTCAAATGACCTTGAAATTGTAGTGGCTAGGCCTAATTATGGTGACGAAACGTCCGAGATCGCGGTGGCGAAACGGGTCTAAGAGGTGGTGACGAAACGGGTTGGTGACGAAACGTCCTGTATCCATACAAGTCAATCAGCTGGAACTATTGCCATATAAGTGGGCCATAATTTTCTCAATGTACGGTACTTATCAAATGCTATGGGATACAATTATATTTTGTACTTATGAGAATATTATCTTGTAGTGTTAGCTAATAACAAGACAAAGGGTTACATTTTTAGAGGATAGTTACGTTGTGTGTGTGTGTGTTTTACAGTATATATTTTACATATACTTTAATGTGTGATAGGTCTTTACCTGCGGATATTCCGAATAAGGGAGATTACCCCTCCCCCTTCTTCATAGAGTGCCGTAATTCCACCATTATTTCGTTATTTTCCTTTAGGAACCATTTATTGTCTATATAATATTATGTATTGTCATTATTATCATCATCATTATTATCATTATTATTATTAGTAGTATTAGTAGTATTTATTATCAATATTATTTATTAATATTTTTTATATTTTAGTATGACCATATTGAGAAAGCCCTACTGATTCATGGATTGCGTAGTTCAAAGTCTTGTACAGTTGTGGACAGTAATACTTAACCCATTGGTTGCGGGGACCGTTCTGGAACGCCATGGCAATTTATAGCAATTTACAGGCTCTTAAAGCCTGTAGAGACGAGTGCGAGTGAGCAGGAGCGTGACATGTGTTTTTTTTTAACTCCTGTACGGTGCCTGTCATATGACGGACACCATTTTGAGGCTATTATAAGCCCTGAGAGAGAGGCCAGGTGTTGGAGGGAGCATAGGGGGGCTCCAACTGCTTGCCACAGCGAGCGGGTACACACTGAGTGCGAGAGACGCCTGTCTCACTCATGCGCAGTGTCACACATAGCAAAAACCTATTTTGGCCTTCGTTTGCAAGATCGTTGCAAGATAAACAGATGTCGTACAGGGATGATTCAGATGTCATTGAAAAGCTCTAGCATTGTAATTTCACAAATATATAATTGTATTTCACTCTGGCTCTTGCTTATGCATGAAAATGAGCATGAAAGGAAGGTCTTCTAGGCAATTATGCCCGCAGCGTGGGTGTAAATATTCTCGGGGTAATGGGGCTGTATAGTTAAATTATAGGTTTTTACCATTATACTTTGTCTAGAAAATATACAGAAACAATAGGTTTTTAGATAACAAAAATAATACATAATACGGTACTCTAATAGTGGCTAAAAGTAATCTAGATTTGTTCCTAATTTTCTATGGAAATAATGTACGGTATATTTTATTTTTTCGTTAGGCCTATCGTGTGTGTGAGTGTGAGATTTAACTAAATTGGTTATTCTTTGGTTTATATTTGGATTGTTATTTCTAATTCTATAGATTATAAGTGCATGACAAGTAGCTAAATACCGGTAACCAAGCCTTTCTAAAAGTAGCTTTGGTAGTCTATTGTAGGTTACTTTTTTATTACCGGTATCTGATGTTTAGTTTGACAACTCTGTATCTTCTGATAAGTATTAAACGGAAAATATGTTGATCTACGCATAGTTGATTAATAATTTTTGCAGTTGAACTTGAAAGTTTGGCCAAAAACCTATCTCGAGTTACACTTAAGGACATAATCAGGGATTTTCTGAATCCTCAAACTACAGTACCGTACTTAAGGTGAGGCTGATGGGCTCTTTAGGTTAAGTGGAGATTGTTCGTTTTTGTGGTCCCCTTTCTCCCTCGTGTTAAGCACCATTTGTTTTGAAATTATAAGACGTTTGACCCATTAGTTTGGCGATTTTTACACCTTTCGCCCTATTTAATTGTCAATTTTAAGTCTTCGTGTCATTTAGATGTCGATTATTTTCTGGCGAGCGATAGCGAGCCTGAAATTTTAAGAGAAATCGGCCGATTTTTCTACCGAAAAATGTACAAATTTAGGTGGTGTTTTTTTAAGCTTGATGGAGGTCTAGCGAAAAAATTAAGAAATAAAGGAATACATTAATTAGTAGACCAAAGAAAAACAAAACAAAACGGTGTCTCCCCTTAAATGAGCCCATGACATGCATGTAGTAAGCATTGAATTGATAAGAAGCTTTTATTCCGTACTTGATAGCTTTGAAAACGTAAGGCCACGACTTTGAGACCCTGAGTGTACAGTCAAGATCATAAATGGCGACGCTTTCATCTGAATCAGCATTAAGGGGAGATGGGCCGCTTTTCTGGTCCCCTTTCTTCCTCGCGTTTAGCCACATTAGTTTTGAGATTTTAAGACGTGCGGCCCATTAGCTTGACAATTTTAACACCTTTCAGCCCATTTCGTTGTCAATTTTAAGACCTTTCGTGCCATTTAGGTGTCGATTTTTTTCTGGCGAGCGATAGCGAGCCTGTAAATATAAGAGGAAACGGCCTTCGGCCGGGAAATTTTTCTACCGAAAAATGTACACATTTATCTTGAAGGGGGCGTTTTTTTTAAGCTTGATGGAGGTCTAGGGAGGAAACTAAGACTTATATGAAAAACTGAATAAAAAGACCAAAAAACCAGCCACGATCCCCTTAAACGCAAACGAGACAAAACAGTTCTATAGTACAGATGCTTCAGTACTTGGCTTCAAACCTTCAAAGATTCGTGCTGGTGTAACCTTAAGGGGAGATGGGCTGTTTTTTTGGTCTATATATTCGGTTATTCATATTATTTTTAGTTTCTTCGCTATACCTCCATCAAACTTAAAAAAAACATCCATCATTCTATATTAATTTGTACATTTTTCGGTAGAAACATTTCCCCGCCGAAGGCCGGTTTGCTACCGCTCGTCAGGAAAAAATCGACTTAAACGGCACGAAAGGTCTTAAAATTGACAACAAAATGGGACAAAAGGTATTCAAATCGCCAAACTAATGGGCCGAACGTCATAAAATCTGAAAACTATTGGGGGTAAGCATGAGGAAGAAGGGTGACCAGAAAAACAGCACATGTGTACCAATATGTAGTATGTGTATCTATATTAAGTTAGATCAAATATAATCCACCCTCAACTGTGGGACCCCCTCTCACACACAAAGTTGAAAAGTGTAAACTACCATAATGTAGTAGATGTGGCGAGGCTAATAGGATGGCAGTGTTTGGTGTACCGTCCCCCCCCCCCCCCCCTCCTTCAGAGTATATCTCTCTCTCCCTTTCTCTCTCTAACTATCTATCTATTTATCTATCTATATTTTTTCAATCTATATATTTATAATATATTATATTATATACAGTATATAAATATATATAATAATAATTATTATTATTATTATATATATATTTGTTTTAAAGGTGAGAGAAAGAGTAAATGAGGCACGTCAGTGTATTGTGAGCCCCTCGTATGTTTAATTGAATGAAACTCTTGTAGTGCAGGGACAGAGCTAGTTATCTTATATTTGTTAAGCAGATTAGCCTGGGTTATTGATATTGTGATCAGGATTGCTATATGCTTGGGAGACGGGTAAATACAATACCTTACCTTATGTATTTCTTAAATAGGCTTATGCCTTACTTTTATGATATAGCTAACCGGAATTTTCCTACCGGTATAACCTAAGTCCCCCCTCCCCCTCAACTATCTCTCTCTCTCTCTCTCTCTCAAAGGTGAAATTCATTCTTGGATAAAACATTGGCTTACAGACAGAAGACAGAGAGTGTTTTTTTTTTTTTTTTTTTTTTTTTTTTTTTTTTTTTTTTAACACATCCCCTTTTATTAATGTGCATCACACATGTTACATACAAATAAGGTTTATGTTTTGTTTTACCCTACTGTGGAAAGACTACGGATACACCACTCCTGCCGGGGCCTCACGCAGTGGCATGACTCAGTCCTGTCGAACTGAGCTCATGACACTGGTGGCATTGCCCCGGAGGATAGCCATCCCTAGTCTTTGCTTGAGCCAGAGGGTTTCCCGGGGTTCTCCTGAAACTTCTCTGATTTTACGGCCTATTTCATTCACCATCTTAAGGGTGGTGGGGCCGAAGACTCCTGAAGTTTCGAATGCCAGGGGCTCGAACTGATGAATTCTGGCGATGGCTTGATATTTTTCTCGCTTTTTATTTTCTGCTATCCGGGCGGCTTCACCTGCTTCGTCGGCGTTTCTGGCGGCGTTGGTTGTGGAGAAAGTGTCAACACATGTGGCATCCCACACGAGGCACCGGCCATTCTTGTAAGGGAAAGTGGTCATCCCATCTGGCCGTTTGCCGTCTTCTCTGTGAAGTCCATGTGGTTCGAGGATTGATGCACAGTTAGCACTCTGCAGGGCCCGTTTTATGACATTATTTAGTGCAGAGTGTCTTGGCAGGCGGCCTGCGTTGTAATTACATGACAAGGCATGGTGACCTTGAGCATCCATCCTCCCATCACACTTGCAAGTGTGTGGGTGACAAACTGCCGCACCCACTCTGAGTGCGATGGCGACCCGGAGCGCTTCAGCATCCAAGTGAGTTCCAAGAGGTGGGATGGGGATGGCATGTAACCACAAGCCACTCTCCGAACGGGCGGCTGCCTGGAGGCGTGCTTTTGCAACCTGGTCTGCATTGGTTAGGAGATTTTCTTGAGTTTTCTTCGCCGAGATGGTATCCCACGCTTTCTGCTTGCTCCTGGAGGTACCCTGAGGCTCCTCCTCTACTCCTGTACTTCCCTTCCAGGTGTTAATCGCTGCTGTTACGTCCCCATTAAGTGTGTGGTGATAAATGGAGTGGAATCGGAGTGGGAGCCTGTCACTAGTGGAGTTCCACAGGGTTCAGTCCTTGGACCGGTCCTGTTTCTCATTTACATTAACGATATTGATGTAGGGGTAAACAACACCATTTCCAAATTCGCCGACGATACAAAAATAGGAAATACAGTCCTGAACGAAGAAGATAGAAATGCGTTGCAATCTGATTTAAACAAGATATCAGAGTGGTCGAAAAAATGGCAGATAAATATCAGGTGCTGCAGGTTGGTAGCAGAAATAAGAAATACAAATACGAAATGAATGGTAAACAAATAAAAACCGCAACGGTAGTAAAAGACCTAGGGGTACTAATATCTGAAAACCTAAAAACTTCCGACCAATGTATAGCAGCTGCAAATAAGGCAAACATAGCATTGGGCTTTATTAAACGAAAATTTACATATAAACATGAGAACGTAATAGTGCCACTATTCAAAGGTATGGGGAGACCCCACCTTGAATATGGTGTGCAGTTCTGGTCACCTTATCTGATCAAGGACACTGTAAGACTCGAGGCAGTACAGCGTAGAGCGACGAAGATGATACCCTCATTAAGAAATAAACCATATGAAGAAATAAACCATATGAAGAAAGACTTAAACGATTGAACCTGTTCTCATTAAAAAAGAGGAGGTTGAGGGGTCAGCTTATTGAGTGCTTTAAGATACTAAAAGGTTTCGACAAAGTCGATGTAAATGCACTATTCACATTAAACAATAATAATCAAACTCGCGGAAATGGAATAAAATTAAAAACCAAAAAGGCAAACCTAGATGTCACAAAGAGTTTCTTCACCTACAGTGTGGTGACAGAGTGGAATAAACTACCAGCGAGAGTGGTGGCGAGCGACACAATAAACGCTTTCAAGGGAAGGCTTGACCTCTATCTACAGAGGGCTGGGGTGATAAAAAAAAAAAATATATATATATATATATATATATATATATATATATATATATACGGTATATATATATATATGTGTATGTGTGTACACTGTACAGTATGTATATATATGTATGTATGTATATATATATATATATATATATATATATATATATATATATATATATATATATATGTATGTGTATGTGTATATGTGTATATACAGTATATAGATATATATATAGTTTGTAAGGCCAGACTGCCTAGTAAGGACCTTGAGGTCTGTGTGGTCTGTGTATCTATATAGCTCTCTCTCAGATCGGTAGGCTACGGTATCGTATAATAATCTAATTTACAATTCTTCAGAAGACGTAGTGAGGCTAATGGAAAAACTGTTTTGTGGTAGCCTACCGGTACTCGTTTGTTTTTATTGAGCTCCACTAGTTTGTTTTTCTGGGGTTGGGGAACTACGTATTTTTCGATGAGCCGAACGTACCGTATCGTATTGTTATGGGAATATCGTACCTTTGACCAAATCTTTTATGTATATTTTGTTTATAAATTTATTAATAAATTTTTTGTTTATATTACTATTATTAATATTATTATTATTTTAATATAATTGTTATTATATATTATTATATATACAGGTATGTTATTATACAGTATATTTATGTAAAGGTGGGGTCAAAGGTTGAGTGAGAATGTTGAAGAACGAAAGAAGTTCTGGAATGAGGTAAATAGAATAAGGAAAGGAGGACAAAAGAGGGAAGAGTCGGTGAAAGATGTAAATGGAGAGTTAATAGTGGAAGGAATTGAAGTGAGGAAAAAATATGCTGAGTATTTTTAATTTTTGCTAAATGCATAAACTGCATAAAATCGTCTAACTATAGCTAGCATAAAATAAAACAAGACGTCGCCGGTACAGAAGGGTTAAGGGGAGATGGACCTATTTTCTGGACCACTTTCTCCCTCATGTTTAGCCCCATTAGTTTTCAGATGTTAAGATGTTTGCCCCATTAGTTAGTCGATTTTAAAACCTTTCGCCCCATTTCTTCGTCAATATTTAGACCTTTTGTGCTATTTAGGTGTCGATTTTTTCCCTGCGAACGATAGTGAGCCTGTAATGGAAGAATTTTTCTACCGAAAAATGTACAAATTAATCTAAAAGGGGGATCTAATGGATGTTTTTTTGTTTGAATTTGATGGAGGTCTAGGGAGGAAACTAGAAAAATAATGAATACTGTACATGCAAAAAACGCCCAAAGAGTGAACCATATCCCCTTAAATAAACTGGCACGGATTGTTTTCGCAGGGGACAATTTCGGTCAGGTGATGTTTGTGTAATGTCTCCCTCTCAAAGGGGAGTAAGGCGTCCGGCAATAGATAGATAGATAAATGGATAATACTTGCTGAACAAAATAGAGTTGAATATAAAGTAAATTGTATTGATGAAGGATTGACATTTTCGGTTCTTGGTGTAGGAGGACCTTAATTATGGAGTATATAATATATTGTACGGTCGCCGAATTCATTATAGTAAGATGTATGTCTGAGTTAAATATTATGTTAAGGGGGGGTCACCTGCCTTTTTTTGTATCTCCGTTTCTCTCTTTCTCTGGCTTGTATCCATTCGGCCCAATTCAGCCTACTGTTTTGAGACGTTTATCCTCATCCAGGTGTCGATTTTTCCCTGGCGAGCAAGCATATTATTCAAAATGTTTTTGACAGAAGGCTAAATTTGTACATATTTCAATAGAGAAATGTCTCCGGCGAAGCCGGATTTCTCCATAATGCTGGCTCGCGAAGATATCGACACCTGGATGAGGATAAACGTCTTAAAACAGTAGGCTTAATGGATACAACACAGAGAAAGAGAGAAACTTAAAAGGAGAGAAAAAAAGCAGGTCACCTCTCTTAAGGATATATGGTAACTGTGTGTTAAATATTGAGTGCTAATTACAGCTCTATCGGTATCACAAAATTATCTGGTGTCCATAAACTCGACCTTGTCATATATGATATACCGGTTTCTATAAATAAAAACAAAATCATTTTGCTTACAAGTTATTTCAACCATATTTTTATTTTTTTAAGCTACACTTCTGTATTAGTACAAAGGAGTACAAAGGAAATCAAGCAACAACAGATCTAGTGACCCTTCTAGGTTGCTTGTCCTCCAAAACACTGAGGATCAAGTGTCCAAACAGTGGTTTAGAGTGGGTAAGGGAACATTGGAAAGGGAATTACTGCCCTGGAACTAATGTCCGTGGCAGGATTAGGAAGTTAGTAGAGGACAGATGGGTTAGTAACTGAGGAGGGGATAAAATAAAGTTATTCATTTACAAACGCAGTCAGTCGCGGGTTTGATGCGAGATATTTGTCTAGGCGGAGTTTAAATGAATCAACGGTGATGCAGTCTATAACGTTTCGGGGAAGCCCATTCCACAAGTTGACAACTCGATTGAAGAAGAAATTCTTAGATTCGTGCGAGTTAAAAGATTTACCAATAATTTTGCAGCCGTTTCCCCGCGTGTAATTAGATTGGTCGATAGTGAAGTACTTACTACAGTTCATATTGTCGATGCCTTTGATGATTTTGAACACTTGAATTAAGTCACCTCTTAATCTGCTCTGGGTTAAAGGAAATAGATTTAATTCTCTAAGACGCTCTTCGTATGGTTTCTTCTTTAGGCTAGGTATCATTTTGGTAACTCTACGTTGAACTCGTTCTAGCTTGTTTATATCTTTTTAGTAATAAGGGCACCAGGATTGAACGCAGTATTCCAGAAGAGGGCGGACTAAGGAATTGTAAAGGGTTAGGATAACTTCTTTGGATTTATGCTCAAATGACCTGCCTATAAAGCCAATTATTTTGTTTGCCTTCTTAACCCGGCAAGCGCTATAGGCCTCACGGAAGGCTTCCTATTGGGAACGCGATAGGCCTCACAGAAGCAAGACCATAAAAAAAGCCTTCCAAAACATCCCAGGGGCTATCAAAACAAAGGAATTTGACTCTAGGTGAGATAATTCCCCTCTAGTACTCATCCATGTGTTTCTCACCCCCCCCCCTCCCCTCCTTCCCCACCTTATTCCCCCCTCCCCCCCTCCTCAATTATCACCTATTTTTCCTCTTATTTTCATCATTTATCGGTTATTTTTCTCTCCCAAGATAATGTAGCACAAGTGGGTTGCATAAAAGATCGTTATATAACACCCAGACACCGGCACACACCGCCCGCTCGCCTCAGTTGACTCACAGACAGGGAGAGGGGAGGGTTGCCTGTGGCTCTCTCTCGCCTGAGATTATGACCGGGTGGCCAATATCTTCGTTTTTCACCACCCAAATGCTTTTCCTACTTATTTTAGCACTCTTGAAGGTTCATATATACATCATATATGTAAAATAAAAGCATACCGAAAACAAATAATGCTCTATATTGTAAATATAACGAATTCTGTCAGAATCCAAGGCTAGAAATGCACAAATAACTACCCTAGCCCCTTGGTCTATTTCGCGCTTGTCAGGTTAACAACTTCTGAACATTGTTGACTCGGTTTTAGGTTACTGGATATTGTTACTCCCAGATCGGTTTCTCTGTTTACATTCTTAAGCTGAGTGCCATTCATCGAATAGTTTGCTTTCTCATTTAGGTATCCGATATGTAGTACTTTACATTTATCCGCATTGAAACTCATTTGCCAAATTTGGGCCCAACATGACAATTTATCTAGATTGTGTTGCATATCGTCAACTTGTTCTTTTGAGAGTACGCTATTTGCAATTTTTGTATCGTCAGCAAATTTTGAGATTGTGCAGGTGAGACCCTCATCTATGTCGTTGATGTAAATTAGAAAGATAATTGGTCCTAGTACCGATCCCTGGGGTAACCTGCTACTTACATTGGTCCATTTAGATGCCTTACCGTTTATGACTACTCTTTGCTTTCTGTTGTTGAGCCAATTTTCTATCCATTTCAACACACCGTCTTGTATTCCATGCGCTTTTAGTTTTAGCAGTAAACGTTTGTGGGGAACTTTGTCAAAGGCCTTTTGAAAATCAAGGTATATAATATCTACAGCTTTACTCTCATCGTAGAGGTTGAGGATATCGTCGAAGAAGTCTAAGAGGTTTGTTAAACAGGAACGTTTTTTACGAATGCCGTGTTGAGTATCTTTAAGTATGTTATTTTCCTCTAAGTGATTTACGAGTCTGTCTCGTATGACCGTTTCTAGCATTTTACATACAACTGAGGTTAAGCTAATTGGACGATAGTTACTGGGTAGGGATTTGCTGCCTTTTTTGAATATCGGTGTTACGTTGGCTAGCTTCCACTGATCGGGCATAGTTCCAGACTGCAAGGATTTATTGAATAGTAATGTCAGTGGTTTGGAGAGCTCATTCTTAGCTTCCTTTAGAACTCTAGGCGAGATTGTATCAGGTCCTGGCGTTTTATTTACCTTGAGTTTATCTAAACAATTCAATACTTCTCTCTCTGTAACGGTGATATTGCTTAGAACATCTGAATTATCAATCTGAATCGGCGATGGTGTAGGGATATCACTGAGGTCTTCTGTTGTAAAAACTGATGCAAAGAAGGTATTAAGGGCATTACTCATTTGTACTTAGTCATTGGTGTATTCTCCATTTTCATCGACTAACGGTCCAACAGTTGAAGTACCGGTAACTACTTTTTTCTTTCTGATATAACTATAGAATTCCTTCGGGTTTGTTTTACTTTGATTCGCAGTATGTAACTCTAAGGTCTTTTTACTTTGCTTAATTAACTTTTTGGCTTTGCGTCGTAGCTCTACAAATTTCACCCGTTCTTCGTCATTTTGTGAGGATTTTAATCTATTAGCAAATTTTTTAGCAAGCAAGCAGTTTGAAATATCTTTATTCCACCATTTGGGCTTATTATTATGGCCTGGACGCCGTATTTGGTATGCAGTCTTGCACTGCTCTTAGGTAAGTGGTTTCGAATAACTTCCAAGATGTATTTATGTCGTTATTGTTAATTAAAAAGCTCCAGTCAGTTTCTTTAAACATAGCTCTAAGTTTATGGAAGTTTGCTTTCTTGAAATTAGGGACTTTTTCGATGCTACTATTTGGTTCGTTACTAGTAAACTTTAAAGTGAAAGTTATCGTACGATGGTCGCTGTTACTGAATTCATCACCAACATTCAAATTATCTATCAATTCTTCTTTTGTTGCAAGTACAATGTCAAGAACGTTATTACCACGGGTCGGCGTTCGAACAAATTGATAAAGCGAACTCTCTTGCAAGTTCGTATACAAGTCATGTCCGGAGTGTGAAGTAAGAGTATCGCCCCACTTGGTCACAGGTAAATTAAAGTCGCCAAAAATTACGGTATCTTGTGAGTTACTTACATCTGCAATTTGTTCGTAAATTTCTCGGCCAGTTTGCACTGATTGAGCTGGAGGTCTGTATATTAACGCAAGTATTATTTTTGTACCTTTATTATTCTTTATTAGCACAAAAGATGTGTCGACGTTCACAATTTGAGGTTTTGACACGAGGGTCGGGTTAAGACTTTCTTTGATATAAAATATAACGCCACCTCCATTTTTATTTATTCGGCTGTTCTCAAACATTACATAACCGGGAAGTGAATACTCTGCTAAAAAGTCTCTATCTTCTGTATTGAGCCAAGATTCTGTTATGCCAATCACATCATAATTTTCTGTAAACACTAGTTCCTCTAAATCTGAAAATTTATTGCGTATGCTACGAGTGTTTGCATAGAAAACCTTTAAAGTTGCGGTTTTAGAACTCACAGAACGTTCTTTCATCGAATTTTTGGTTCTGGTCGGATCTACATTTACATTCATAGCTGTCCTCGGTCCTCGGTCGTTATCCCTGGCGGTTTTGAATTTGGGTCGTGTTGGTGGAGCTTTATCCAAATTCGCGGTTCTTGACGGATTAGTATTTAATTCCTTTTTAGGTTGCCGTCCTAGCTGTCTTCGGTCCTCCTTCCTGGTTGTCCTGTGCTGAGTCGATTTCTTCTCCGAAAATCCTTCACCGCATCGTTGAGAAGACGCCCAAAACGTGCTGCTCCCACCTGGTTCAGATGAACTCCATCGTCCAAAAACAAATAGTCATCGTAGTAGAAATTGTCTCAGGTGTCGACGAATCCCACGTTCTCCTTCCTGCAGAGGTTTGCTAGACAACGATTTGTGCTGGTGGCTATGTTGTAAAATCGGCTCTCTACACCGAGCCGGGGGACGATTCCTGAGACGATGATCCTTGATGACTTCTCCTTAAACGACTTGATCAGCTGCTGGTACTTTAAAAGCAAATCTTCCGACCGGGTTCGCTGTACATCGTTGGATCCAACGTGGATGACGTACATTGTATTAGCAGGGGCCAGCTTTGATACTTCGTCAACTGCTGCAACTACATCATCCACACCACCACCAGGGATACAAAAACGCTTCCTGGTCTTAGGTGCCCTGGCGCAAAACTCTGTGAGCTGATCACGTATCATCGAGTCTCCCACGAGCCGGACTTCTTCTATTTCCTCTTCGTCATCCGAGTCTGCGAGTATCTGGAAACGGTTTTGACACTCGGTAATCGGTATGTGTTTCCTGGTCTTGGGGCAAACGTTGATCCTCACGACACGGAAGTTGTCTTGAGGGGGAAGAGTCACTATTTGTATCTTGAGTATCGGAAACATCAGCTGAAGTGGCTACTGTAGGCGTTGAATTGTTGGCAGTTGACGTTGGGGCGTTGGTGGCTGCTGGAGTTGCGGTGACAATTGAAGTTTGTGGTACTCCAACGTTGAGTGTTACAAACTCTTGGAGTGATTCCAGCTTCATGGTGAGGACGTTGATCTTGTTGTAGGCTTCATCTAATTTCACTGTAAAATTCTCTCGTTGCTGGCAGAGCCGGCAGACTTGGAGATCGATAGTAGCAAACATGGACTCACCAAACCTACCGGCGCAGTTCGCACAAGCGCGAGGCATGGTGACAGTCACTTTCTTCAGATCACTTCACTCACTTAAAAAACAATTTACTCACTTTAAAACACTTCACTCACTTTAAAAACACTTCAATCACTTCAACCGAAAACAAATATGCTGAAATACGCAGAAATAGGTTATCAGGGGTGATAGCCTAACCGCAAACAAAAATGTTGAGATACGCAGAATTAGGCTTCCAGGGGCGATAGCCTAACCAAAAGTGTTTTTAAAAATTGAAATATGCAATAATAGGCTACCAGCGTTGAATAGCCTAACCAAAAATAATAAAATTGAAATTCGCAGAAATAGGCTACCAGGTGTGATAACCTATCCTTAAACAAATATATGTATAACAGAATATGTAACTAAATATACAATTCACCAAATAGAGATTATATAAAAATAAAGTGACTGCACACAAGGGGTTAATATACTGTGTCAACGGATGGCCCTGGTGTCGCTGTAGCCTAGTAAAGCAGTAGCCTACTCTTTTTAGATCAAAAAGTGTATCAGTCAAAGGTTATTACAAGATCGTGCAAGCAAAAACTAAAATTACAGATATATACTGTATAGCTACAGTAGGATACTAAATACAATATCTACAAGAGTTAATAATAAAACAGATTGGCTGGCTATAGGCTAGGCTAGGTTAGGGTTAGGTTAAAAGCTTGGCAGGTTGGGTTAGGCTAGGTTAGTTTGTACAAATACCACCCTTAGCTTAAAGTAAAATAAGTCTGAGGAGAAAAAGTCAAGAATATATCTAGGGGGAAAAGATAAATGAATGCACTTAAATTTGGTACAAAATTTGCTGGAATTAAATATGTATAATCCCCCAAAAAGGTTTGTTTACAAAATGGCGTTGGCGTTAGTCCCTGTAGGCAGGTTAGTTAGTAAACAATATTGTTTATTAGCAAATTAATATGCAAAGCTTTACTTACATACAAGGCAGTTAAATAGATACTTACTACAGTAGGTAATGGGTAAAATTAGGGGCTACGATTTTATATAAAATAGTAATAAGAGAGCGTTTGTTTACAAAGCAAAACAAAACAATAGATGGCGCTAGTGGCGCCCTGTCCGAGCAGGAGTCTTGTGATAAACACAAAGTTTATCAGTCAATACACAGCGAAATATCGTGCAGTGTTACTTACTAAGCTACAGGATGGTTAAACGTGCTCTTAACCACCTTTCATGCACAAGAATGAAGAGGATGAGTAGTTAATACTCAAATTATGATCGATATCGTGAGAGCGTTGACAGAGCGTCTGCAGCGTCTGGCGGTAGCACGGGGTAGGTTAGGTTAAGTTAGGTATTTGGAAAAGGGATAAGTTTGGCAGATTTAGGTTTTCTTACATAATTTTAGTTGCGACTAGGTTAAGTTTGGGTAGTTTGGTAAGGTTAGGTCACTATTGTTTAACTTTCGTAGCGTCGAATTAAGTAAGATTGCGTGTGGTTAAGCTTAGATTAAGGTTAGCTCAAGGTCAGATTAGGTTAGTGTATGTAGACTAAGTTGTAATAGGCTAGTGTGGAACAGTATTGTTGGATAAATGAATATAGAAAATGCGATTAAGGGAACATAATAATAATCCTCTCAAAATCTACTTAGTGTGACGTTAACCACTCCGTTAGAACCGCATGGCTTGTCCTACAGTGACTCGCTAGGATCGCCAGGGCAGTGGATGTGGCTACAGTTGATGTATTATTGTGTGCTTTATTTCATATGAAAGCTCGTGTGATGGGCAGTCCAGAAACGCTCTTTGTTTTCACCCATGTCAAGGCTTTATATATTTAATTGCAAAGTATATGTTTTATCATTAAGTAGTAATGATAGGAATTGAGAGAGAGAGAGAGAGGGCGCGTAGTGTTTTGCTATACTCGATGATGTCATAGCTGGCTGGCCTCGTGGGGATTCGTTGAGGGAGTTTTTTACCATGCTTTGTGACGTCATGTTTGGCTGGCTTCTTTAGTATTGGCTGAAGGAGTTGTTACCGCTTTTTTCCCACGCGGCTTGAGCTAGTGCCAGTATATATACAGTCCCTCGCCACTCTCTCCCTCAGATCTGGTTTCTAGAACGCATCCCTCTTATCCTTCGATACCTGTCTCCCGATCTGCACCTGAGAATCTTTTCCTCTGCCTATCTCTCTCATTTTCCATATCTTTCACCACCTTTTATTAATATTATACCCCCTCTGGTTAACTCTGCAAAATCAGCTTAATGCTGGCCAGTTGTATTGTGCGTTAAGGTCTGATATAACCCATGTATGTTAGTTGTTAAGATAAGTTGATCACGAAGCATTGGTTGGCATTCATATTGTTCAGTACTGCTTCCTATAATTATTAGTTTCTCTGCTAGATTAGATAATGCTAGACTAGGAGTCTGATATTATAAGGTATTGTTTCCTATGAGTGCTGGCTTTAGTTAAAAGCTGCACGACATACCTGAGAACTGGAGTTGATTGAGTAAATTCTAGTCTGTGTGCCATTGAGAGTAGAGCATGCACGAATGAGGGCTTTTTGCCTATACCATTCTGCACTGTTCTAGGCTCGGTTGTTTATCTTTGAGGTACGCCAGGAGAACGCTTAATACTTCGGTATTAAGGTTTTTCAAGAGAGCTACCCTTCCCTATAACGTAATATTTGACGCACTGACTTGAGATTTGCACTAGGCTATGCGGCATGCCATGCGCACCAGTATCTCGTATCATTGACTCCAGCTAGACTTTATCAGTCATAGTAGACATTAAGTATATTAAGGGGAGATCTCCACTAGAGGGATTTTTTTCTTGACCCCTTTCTCCCTCATGTTTAGCCCCATTGATTTTGATATTATAAAACGTTTGCCCCACTAGTTTAGCGATTTTAAGACCTTTCACCCCATATTAAGACCTTTCGTGCAATTCAGGTGTCGATTTTATCCTGGTGAGCGGTAGCGAGCCTGTAATTTAAGAGGAACCGGCCTTCGGCCGGGACATTTTTCTACCAAAAAATGTACAAATTTATCTTGAAAGGGACTCAAGGGGGTGTAATTTTAAGCTTGATGGAGGTCTAGGGAACTAACTAAATACCTCCCCTTAACCCAATTACTCTTTTTATGCATACCCGTTTATGATTACACAAGCATTTCGCAGCCTAGTTTGATGTATGGAGACACAAACGACTTAGGCTCTTTTTGTTGATAGGAATACTGCATTGTCGTGGCGATTATTATTGTTGTAGCGTTTAGGATATTCTTGGCTCCGACTGCATTATATATCCTGCCTTTTGTGTGCATAGCCTGCACGAGCATTGTTCCGCTGCCGGCCTTTTTGGGTTCCATTTCCGATTCGAGCATCTTGATAGCATCTAACATTTAAAGAAGATTCCTTGTTGGTGTTGAAGGACTTTAGTGCACTTTCTTTCATGCAGGAGTGCCTGACATTTATTGATTAAAGTAACGTAAGCTGTAACTTCTCTTACCACCTTACTTTGCATACCATAACCAAGCACCTTCGGTTATAGGTAGTAATAGGCTGTTTTCACATAACATTAAGCCTAGAGTAGACGCACATTTATTGAGAGTTTGATAGCCTATTATTGCATATAGAACTCTGTAGAGTATTTGTGTTCTTTGTTCACTGGGAATATGCATCAGAGGTTGGATCTAGCGCTTTCCGTTGTAGCATTTATGCCATTACTAGTCCAATGAATAAGAGCCCTGATATATTTAAACCTCAGTCGTAACATTAGCCTCTGGAACTGCGGAAGTGGATGCAACTATACAATTTTATCAGTTCAATGTTAGTATGAAAGTGAATAAGCGTGGACTATCGTAAGAGGATCACGGCTCTCAACATTATCGAAGCATGTACAAACTTAACAGTTTTATAGTGTACCGGATAGGATCTGATATATCCCGTTGCCAAATACATATTACCCTATGGTAACGTAATAGCGTTGAGACCGTCAGAAAATTGTGTACTACTGAAACCGGTATCACACGAGCGCTATTTTCCCTTAACATTTATCCTCAACACTGGTCAGGCAGCTTATGAAGTTAACATTTAATATATTTCGGTCACCTAAATTCATCTATAATCACTCTAGTTTCCGGTACCAGTGCAAAATATTCCAAAAATGTTGATCATCGAATGTTGACTATAAAAGCTCTCGTGTGATACCGGCTTTAACTTTTAGTTTATTCAGCGTTGACAGTATTTTGCCATACAAAGTGCAAACAATAACATAATATATACAATATATATCCAAATTTAACATTGCAATGGCTCGCTTAACCGAAGCTCCCTCATGTACGGTATACTTGAAACGTTTACAAATATTAATATGCAACAAATGGCTATTTCATCTAATATTTTAACAAAGGATAAAAAATAAAATTTTCTTCAAGAGTAATGTTAGATTTAGTAAACGGTAACCAACCTTATATCAGAAATATAAAGGAATATAACTTTGAATATGACTCAATTCATTAGTGTAGTCAGGGAAACCTGAATGGTTCGCAGCAAATCCTTTGTGATTTCTGGATGAAGGAGAGAGAGAGAGAGAGAGCGGCAGTAACATGATAGATGATAAGTGACAGTGTGGGAAATTATTGAAACACATGGGGAGTGAGGGAGAGTGGTTGGTAATAGTGGTATTATGATACCCATACATGAAGAGTGTGTGTGTGTGTGTGTGTGTGTGTGTGTGTGTGTGTGTGTGTGTGTGTGTGTGTGTGTGTGTGTGTGTGTGCGAGCGCATGAGAGAGAGAGAATGAGGGAGGTAGGTTATTTATTGCAGTGTTAAGAGTACCGATTTTCCTGTTTGATTTAACCTCTTAGCTCCTGACTTTCTTCAGGGCTCTTAACTCCTCATCTCTGCTACCCTGACACAGGGGGGAATAGTGGAGGATGTGGTATAGGGAGATACTACTAATTTTTATGTGTCATACAATTTGAGACGTTTCCTGGCACTGGCACGGTATTTGAAAGGTTCTTTTTACATATGTTTATATATACTGTGCCATCCGTGAGGCCTATCGCACTTTACGGATTAACCCTCTCCGACATATGACGCGATTTTGAGTCGATTAGGGATACTTTAAAGCCTTTGTTACCATCAGGGGTATTTAGAAAGCTTTGGTTTAGTTACTTCAACCTCTGCAGTTGTCTTTGAGTTAGCTGTGGGCAGAAAACTAATTTTGGAGAGGTATTTATAAGAGTGAGAGAACTCTATTTCTTATTGCTAATCTGGCAACCTCTGCATCATATGAGTCTGAAGGGGTTAAGAAAATGCCATTTTCAGCAGGCAATATCTCTAAGAAGTACAATTAGGAATTTTGCGTATACAAACATTATATGCCTTTTTATAATATGGGTATTATGTTGGCGAGCTTCCACTGATCAGGCATAGTCTCAGACTGAAAGGATATATTGCAAAGCAATGTCAGTGGTTTTGAGAGCTCATACTTATCTTCCTTTGAACTCGAGGTGAGATTGTATTAGGTCCAGGTTTTACCTTGAGTTTTTCTAAACATTTCAGTTTCTCTCTCTGTAATGCTGTTATTGCTTAGAACGTTAGAGTTATTTTTCTGAATCGGCGATGCTGTAGGGTTATTACTAGGGTCTTCTGTTGTACAATCTGATGCAAACAAGATATTGAGGACATTACCGGTACTCATTTGTACATCGTCTTTGGTGTATTCTCCATTTTCATCGACTAACGGTCCAACAGTTGAAGTAACTACTTTTTTTCTTTCTGCTGTAACTATAGAATTCGTTCGGGTTTGTTATACTTTGATTCGCAACATGTAACTCCATGGTCTTTTACTTTACTTGATTAACTTTTTGGCTTTTGAGTCATAGTTCTATTAATTTCACCCGCTCTTCATTATGTTGTGAAGATTTTACTCTATCAGGAGCACTCTGTTTAGCATGAAAGCAGTCTGAAATTTCTCTATTCCACCATATAGGTTTATCATTACGGACTGTATACGGTATGCAGTCTATTCCACCATATAGGTTTATCATTATTATATGCAGTCTATTCCACCATATAGGTTTATCATTACGGACTGTATACGGTATGCAGTCTATTCCACCATATAGGTTTATCATTACGGACTGTATACGGTATGCAGTCTTGCACCACTTTTAAGTATGTGATCGCGAATAATTCCCATGATATAGTAATAATATCGTTATTGTTAAGTAAAAAGCTACAGTCAGTTATTTACATATTGTTCTAAATTGACAAAAGTTTGCTTTTTATAAATGTGTAACTTCGCCGGAGACATTTTTCTATTGAAAAATGTACAAATTTAGCTTGCTGTAAAACAACAAAAATATATAAGCTGGCTCGCTACCGCTCGCCAGGAAAATATTGACACCTGGATGGGGGTAAACGTCTTAAAAAGTAGGCTGAATGGGGCCGAATGGATACAAGCCAAAGAGAGAGGGAGAGAAAGAGAAAACACGTGAGGTGGGCTCCCTTAAGAAAGTTGAGATGGAATACCTGAAAATAATGGTATGGAAAATGTTGAATCATAAGAAACAGACCAAGGGAAAGATAGATGGAGTTTTGATGAACGCTCGGAGGGAAAGTGGAAGCATATTTATCTGTGAAATATGATAGGACAGGAATGGAAGGGCCGGTAAGGAGAGAAGGACGGAAGAGAAATAGATGATTAAGGGAGCTCAGACGGTATTGTGCAGCATAATTTACTGGTTCGGCTCAATGGTTACAGGAGGGGGTTAAGTTTGCTCTCTAAACCTCTATCAAGATTAAAAAAACACCCACAAGACCCCCCTTCGATATAAATTTGTACATGTTTCGGTAGAAAAATGTCCCGGCCGAAGGCCGATTCCTCTTCAAATACATGCTCGATATAGCTCGCCAGGAAAAAAAAAAATCGGCACCTAAATGGCACGAAAGGTCTTAATATTGGCAAAGGAATGGGGCAAAAGGTCTGAAAATCGTCAAACTAATGGAGCGAATGTCTTGTAATCTCATAACTAATATGGCTAAACATGAGGGAGGAGGAGGACTCGAAAAAACAACTGGCTCCCCTTAAATACCCTAATAAAATAAACCTTCAATAAATGACAAAGACAAATGTTTGACGTTAACTTCTTTTCTACCACCGACGTCTTTTTCATTTTATTCTGGAACACTATTCGACGATTTCATTACGTTTAAAAAGGGCTTCCTGTAATTAACTATCTTACTTAATCCAATCTTGTATTAGCTGCCACAATACAATAAATAAGACGTCGCCGGTACAGAAGAGGTTAAATGTATTGATATTGTTATCTTTCTTTCCTCAGGTACGGGCGATTTGCTGATGACGCCCCTGATTCCGCCAGCCAATGGGAGGGAACGGTGAGGTGAGAGAGAGAGGGAGAGAGAGTAGAGAGTAGAGAGTATTTCGCACACTCTGTAATGACTGTAGTGCACTACATAATCTATCTTACTCCACTTCGAGCATCTCCCCGTAATGGAACGCAAGGTCTGTCATATACTAATTATTCCTTGTAACTCCTTTGTAGTTCTCTTTCACACCCACCCACCCACCCCGGTCCTGGTGATCCTGGTGATAAGTTGAGGACGTCTGGTCGTCCCTCGATCATGCTGATGCACCACCGCCAGTAGTAGTCATCCACCGCTCGTCCCCGTCCCCAGTGGAAGACACGGGGGCAAGGGGACCAGTAGATGGACTGTCCATGGTAGACAGATCGGTAATAAAATTACCGTCTGCCCTCATCAGGGCAAGCTGATCAGGAATGCTGTTACTCAGTGCCCTGATGTTGTAGTGGGGCATTTTTGGCTGGTCAGGGACACTTTTGAGGAACCTGTCCAGCACCCTCTTGAACTGGTCAGCCGAGGAGCAC
The DNA here is from genome assembly GCA_032716605.1 of Paralithodes platypus. Lineage (NCBI taxonomy): Eukaryota > Metazoa > Arthropoda > Malacostraca > Decapoda > Lithodidae > Paralithodes > Paralithodes platypus. Next base: position 21,191,762 of record CM064569.1, read on the forward strand.
TCTGCATCACGCACATATCTTGGCAGTGCGTTAAAGAGTGTTGGGCCCCGGTATGATATTGAGGTAATTCTCTGAGTCACCACTCTGGCCAAGGCTCTATTATTGATGTTTTCCAATTCACAGAGCTTGCCTCGTCTCTTGCTGATTTTCTCACTTATTTTCGACTCGTTGTTTAAGTTTGGGACATGGCCATTTAGCATTTTCTAAACGTAGATTATGATGTACCGCTCACGCCGTCGCTCTAACGAGTACAATTCAAGTGCTTTAAGTCTTCCCCAGTAGTCGAGATGTTGCACGGAGGAGATCTTGTTTGTAAATGTACGTTGGACGCCTTCTAGTGATTGTCGTTCTCCAACCCTCCACTGGTCCCAGAGTTGGCAGCAGTACTCGAGGATTGTCATTATTAGAGATTTGTATAATATTATCATTGATTTTTCTTCCCTTGTGGCAAACGTCCGTAGAATCCAACCCATTTGATTGCGAGCAGAACGGTCTATGTCTTGGATGTGTTTGGTAAATGTTGCATCACTGCTTATTGTTACCCCTAGATCTTTAATATTGGCCACTGAATTGATACTGTTTCCATTATAGGTTGAGTACACAGTATTTTCTTTTAGTTTGATATCAGGTCCATATCTAATGAGGTCAAATTTGCAGCTATTAAATGACATGTTATTATTTTCCACCCAGTGGTACAGCACATTCAGATCCTGCTGGAGTGATGCTGCATCATTCTCATTCTTCACTCTTCCAGACACCCGTGTATCGTTGGCAAAAGATGAAACTCGAGCCATCTGAACCTCAGCATCTATGTCTGACAAGAGTATTAGGAACAATATTGGTCCAAGAACAGAACCTTGGGGAACTCCACTGGTCACGTTTGAATCTGTAGACACACATCCACCAACTGCTACAGACTGGACTCTATCTCTGAGGAATGCACTTATCCAACGTCCTACGCGTCCACTGATCCCGAGTTTCCGAATCTTATGGAGGAGGACGTCATGGTCGACTTTATCAAAGGCCTTCTCGAAGTCAAGGTACACCACATCCAGGTTGGCTCCATCCTCCAGTGTTTGCAGGATATAGTCATGGTGCTCCAGCAATTGAGACAAACAGGACCTCCCTCCATCTTATTGTTGTTTTCTGAGAAAAACACTATTTGCTTACTGATAACTTTCTCAAATATCTTGATAATGTGAGAAGTCAGTGCAATCGGTCGGTAGTTCTTGGGTAGGGATCTTGGTCCTCCTTTGTAGATGGGGGAATCTTTGCAGTCCTCAATAACATTGGTATGTTCCCTCTCTCATAGATGCCTTCCACAGCATGTATAGTGGGACTGAAATCTCTGAAGCGCACTCTTTCAGGAAGATTGCTGGAAATTGATCGGGTCCAGCCGCAGAGTTTGCTTTAAGCTCACCTATTGCTTCAGCAATATCACTTGGTTGGAAGTAGATGTCCTCCAGTTGAGGTGGCTGCCCAATAAATTTGAAGAAAATATCTGGGTCATTGATTCTGTGCATCTCTTTTGGCTGACTAAATACTTTTTCGTATTGACCTCTCAGTGTCTCGCAGATCTGTTGTGGATTGCTGATGACTTTTCCATCTGTGCGACGAGAGGACCAATACTTGCTTTCACTGTGGCTCGTTTTGTAACATACTTGAAGAAATGCTTATAGTTTGTCCGAATGGCTTCAACCGCAGATTTCTCATCTTTGGCTCTTTCGTTCCTGTGGGACTCCCTCAGCTGTTCCTCTAGTCGTTTCACCTTGTCCTGCATGCTTCTTCTGTCATGGTCATTGTTACAAGTTTTTATTCTGGAGTTTAGTTTGCTCCTTTTCCTCATGATTGTTTTCCTCTCACATGGGATGGTTGCTTTGTAGCAGGCCTTCCGGAGAGGAGTATACTTTTTTACAATCTTGAGGGTAGTTGAGATGATTGTGTTGTACTTTTCATCAACTGAAGCACTTTCAAGTTTAGTCTGCCAATCAACTTCACCCAGCTCACATTTAATACTGGACCAGTCAACTTTGTTGTTGAAGAAATTCAGGTCTCCAAAATTGATTTCTGGCTTTGCAGTTGGTTCCATGACTTGAGAGGACTTAATTCTTCTAATGTTGGAGGTAATCTTAATCAGGTTGTGGTCAGAAAGGATTGTCTGCTCTACTACTGCCTCATGGATAAGTTCATCATTGTTTGTAAATACGAGGTCTAAAACATTTCCACCTCTTGTTGGTGAATCAATGACCTGGTTAAGGCACCACTGCTCAGCAAAGTTAAAGAGCAGCTCTGCCTGGACCCTGTCTTGTACATTCCCACCGTGCATTGCTCTCATTTCTGGCCAGAACACATGTGGTAAATTAAAATCTCCAACCACAACTACTTCTGGCATTGGGTTTTGGAGGTTTTCAAGTATATAATTTTTTTTTTTTATGATGGGCCTGAAGTGTTGTGTCTCGCAAGCAGGTGGCCGGTAGAGGCTTACAAGGACCAGGTTTAAGGATGTAATGTGAAGGGCTAGTACCTCCACAAAGGAGTTTGACTCTCCCAGGAGCACTTTAGTAAGGGAGGCAAACTCCTCCAACACATAAGTTATAACACCTCCTTTTTTTCTATTTAGTCGGTCAACTCTGAATGGTATAAGCTTTTGCATTTGGACTTCTGAGTCTCTAATTGTGTCGTTTAGGTGAGACTCAGTGAGACAAACTGCTAGTGCATTATCTTTAGTCGCAAGTTCAGACAGCATCTGCACTTTCTGGCTGAACTTTCTTGGGAGCAATCCCTCTATGTTTTCCACAATGAGGGTTAATTGCTCCCCAAGTGACCCTACTTCATCATGCAAGGCTGGGCTTGATGTGCCATGTTGTGGTAAGGCACTGTCGGTGACCCTTGCAGTGGTGACCAAGCCATGTGTATTTGCATCATTTTGGCAAATTGGAGCATCTGAGTTTGTAGTTGCTGGATATCTTTCTGTATGCCTAAAAAAGACATATTGTTATTGTTGTTGTTATAGTTGTGGCCTTCATTGCGCCCCTGGGAGAGTGGGCTACCATTATTGTGGCCAGTAGTAGGTTGGGTCCTCCAGAATGAAGTGTCTGGAGGCTGAGGTGGAACAATGGCTTCTGTACCATATATTTCACTGTTTGCACGATAAGTGTCCTTACTAGTACCAGTATTATTCTTTGGAGTAAGAGTTTGTGAAAGATTGGTACCTTTTACGTGGTTGAATTTACAATCATTATTATGACACTCACCAGTAGAGACAGCCTTTCTGCCTAGCAATGGATGGAACCTGGAACACTTTTTGCCCAAGCTGCATCCCTTAGCTTTATTTGGTCCATGGTTCAGGTAGCGCCAACATACTTTTGGATGTTCATAATTGCATTCTTTTCCATGACGACTTGTACGGCATCCTCGGAAAACGTTGCGCTGGTAGAAGCGGCATATTGGTGCTGGTCTTTCTTCCAATATCTCCTCTACTGCCTCTTTCCTACTGTCATCTGAGGATAGAGAATTTTGGTTCTGTGGTGGTTCCTTCTGGGGAGATTTGCTTGTAGATGGAGATTCCTCCTGAGGAGATTTGCTTTCCGGGTCAGTACTCTTCGGAGGCGGAGCATTGTCTCGCTCCAACAGTCCAGTGACCCATGCATGTTGCTCATCATTTTTGTCATCTCCTAATTTATCTTTAACACAGCTCTCACAAATATAATGACTTCTTGAGTTGAAGTAGTGGACCAAACAGTATACTGGAAGATGTAAGCAGGCTGTGTGGACATAGCTGCTACACTTTTCACACTTTAAGCACTCTATCACACAGTCTTTGGTGCAGGTTTTACACTTAACACCAGGTGGGGGTAGAGCTGTTCTGCTATTCATTTTTTTTGTTCTCTAAATTATTGTTACAAACGTCACACACCTAAGTACTATTTACACTTATGCACTTAAATAATGAGGTAACTGGTAAAGGTGTATAGTGGCATTAATTTCTATCAAGATTGTTATCTAATGTTGTTTCTAGACAATTATCTCCTTATTTTTTCACTTGTATTACAATAGATGTCGCAATTAAACACACTTTCTTCACTATAATATTACGATTAAACAAGTGTTGGTAATTACTGTTAACGCGCACACACACACACACACAGTTCAGCCAGCAGAGGAGGAGGACGGTCGGCCTGGAGCTCCGCATATAATTGTGTTTTTCCAGGGATTGAGATAAGTAGTGTCCTACAAACTTAAGTAAAGTGATTAATCATAACATTAATATCAGAGGAAGATACAACCAATTGCGAGAGTTTTTCCAAAACATTAATTAGGAGGATAAAGTATTGAATAAATATAATATTAATGAGCAATACGAAGCCTTCTGTGACATATGCAAACAAGGTGCTGACAAATACATACCAATAGCCAAGGATTTTCCTAAAGCAAAGAATGATTGGTTTGGTGCTAGATGTTATAAAGCTAAAGTTGAACGTGATAGGTTATGGAAATGCTATAGAAGACACAAGAGTGATCAATCTTACGAGAGGTATAAACTAGCAAGAAATAACTACACCAAAGTGAGGAGACAGAAGGAGAAGGATTTTGAGAGAGGGGTGGTTATGAAGAGCAATGATGATCCCAACATATTATATGGATTCATAAATAAGAGAACTAAAGTGAAGGAAAAGATCCAAAGGATCGTTCACAATGGAGAATGTTACGAACTGGCACTCGGGTACACAAGGGCTCTCAATCAGGACTCGAATACGGCTTGCTGCCACAACGGAAACACACGATCCCAACCCCTGAGTACTGCCAGCCGAACAAAAAACACCAATACCCTCCAGAGTTCAATCTGCTATAATGGGGTATACAAGAACTCGGTACTAGTGTTCAACAACAGACTAATAAAGAGACAGGAATTATCTAGTCTGGTCAACAATCAAACAATGAAGTAAGAAACAACAACACCAAAGAATAGTGTTGGCCGAAGCCGAAGTAATCCACCCTTGACTATGAACTTAAGAAGTCCACCACCCTCTACTTCGGATCGGCACTATTACGTTACGTTAATTAATAGTCCTTAAGCATCGAGCAAGGAATCTTCTGAAAAAAGTTAGATGCCTCTCGGATGCTCGTAAGAAGTACGTATCGGATTTTGAACAGTAATTCAATAAGCAAAAACACTGGCAATTAAATACTATTAAAGGCTTAAATTGGCATAAGAATAATTAAAAGAATATGCAATAGTAAATGGCAAACATTAAAAGGAAGTACTCCGCAAATGCAACGGCAAATGCTCGTGGGCTACTAATCACTAAAGTAGCCAAGCTTGCAACACATGAAATCAATAGTGCATAAACAATATCATACATAAGGAAAGCTTCAATACTATTCTGTATCTACTAATCGAGTAAAGTCTAGCTGGGGTACTGTAGGCAAAAAGGTAGCAGTGACTGAGCAAAAACGGCTCATAGCCTAGCGAAGTCCTCACGACTGTTTAAAGTATTACGTTAAAACTAACAAGTGCACTTTGAGAAATCCAGATCCCTTGTATCTGGTTTTCTCCCGGCTCCTTGACAAAGTAAAAACAAACTGTTAATAAAATACAGGGTGGTTAAGCTCTTGCCCTCACGCACTGTAAATTATTAACTCAACACAGTCAGCCGCGAAGACAACCTAGGCTTCACTGAACCGAAACGAGTATGCAGGTTTATCGCTTAACCACTGCATCAAACAACAACTCGTAACACAGAAAAGCCTTACCCCAGTCTAGCATTACCTAGACTAGCAGAAAACAGGAATAATAATAATAACACACAGGGAAATGCATATACAAGTGCAACAACCATAAATCAATCCTATTCTAAGTCAACCCTTCCAAAATAGGCTATCTAATAGGCCAGTATCTCGTGAGAACTCAAGCGATAATACGTTGGCTGACTAGCTCTGCACCAACGGGACCATGGAAGTTAAACAGGGCAGGGAAAAGAGGAGATAAGAATGTAAGGTAGTAGAGAAAGTTCCCATCAGTCAGAAGAATATATATAGTTAGCAAGGGAAATGAGAAGTCGCTCTGCATAATGAGTTCTGATGAAAAAATGGCTAGACTTCCCTTTTATACCCGGCCCTCTAGTGAGCCCAACGTGAACTACTAAGGACCGCCCACTGACAACCATTACGTAATTTCTCTCTCTCCTCTGGGATACACAAAGGCTCCTCCTAGCACTGAGGGAGGGAGGAGTGCTAGTGAGTTAGGCCTACCTCCTGCCTGGCGTACCCACTGACACCTAACTGTGGCTGTTTCTCTTCCCATCATTACAAATAAGTTTTACACACAATACTTATAACTAATGATATAAAATAGAACTCGTTGACTCAGATGAAAACAAAATACATATTCATAATACTTATAGTACAACGGCTCACACAAACTAGTTAGGAAACTCTACATAGACTACAGCCAAAGTTCCTGCCCTGACGATCCTAGCGAGAGTGGGGCATGACTAGGCGTTCTGTACAGCATGCTCACACGTGGACATGCGTCACACCTCCCCCAAGATTTTACTCGCTCAACCCTGAGCTAAAATCTGACAAACACAGAACCCCATCAAGCCCACCACACCCAGCGACCGCATGGCACTAAAACAAAGCTGAGTTGATCACCAAAACACATCTTATTATAAAAAAACAAAAATTCACATTTTATAACTCCTCCCAACAATAGCAAAAAGACACAATATCATGCTCCCAGAGCGAGCTTACAGCAGCTCAGCCGTTTGATAGTTTGTGGACTACTCAAACTCTATAGGCTATGACAAACTTATACGATTACCTATATCAAAAGAAAGAGTTTTTATATGATTTTTATATTTTAATATGTTTTTCCCGGCTGCACTATAAGGGCAGCCTATTTTCCTCCACTCAAACCCACACACCTGTGATAGCCTACGACTGATCATCCACCCTTGATAAACAATCCGCGATCACATTGTCACATCCAGCAATATGACGGATGTCCAGATTATACTCCTGCAACATCAAAGACCACCTGGTCAGTCTCATATTGCGATTGTGAAATTGATTCAGGAATCTCAAAGGGTGATGATCAGTGTAGATAACCACGACTGGGCCATAGGCTGGAACATACACCTCGAAGTGCCTGAGCGACAGCACAATCGCCAGTAATTCCTTTTCTATTGTAGAATAGTTCTTTTGTGCAGCATTGAACTTCTTAGAAAAGAAACTTACTGGGTGTTCCACACCTTCATTGTCTGTCTGTAGCTAGATGGCACCAGCCCCTACACCACTAGCATCTGTTGCCAGCTGAAAAGGCCTGTTAAAGTCTGGGGCCCTGAGTATCGGGTGAGTACATAGCAAATGTTTCACCAAAGTGAAAGCCTTTTCACACTCAGGTGCCCACAAAAACTTTTTGTCTTTAGAAAACAAATCTGTGAGAGGTGCCAACACCGTTGAGTAACCTTTTATGAAGCGTCTGTAGTAGCCTATCATACCCAAGAATCTCATAATCTGTTTCTTGGTTGTTGGGTGTGGAAATTTATTAATAGCCTGTACCTTGTTCTGAGGAGGGCACACCTGTCCCCTTCCCACTACAAACCCAAGGTACTGCACAGTGGCTTTTACGAAGTCACACTTTGCCAAATTTACTACCAGACCTGCTTCACTAAGTTTCTGGAACAAGGTCTCAAGGTGCTCACAATGGCTCTCAAAGTCGTCATCATAAATGATTACATCGTCCAAATATACGGTGCAATTTGGAATGTCCTCTACAATTTCATTCATCAGGTTCTGAAACGTTGCTGGTGCATTCTTAAGTCCGTAAGGCATAACATTGCACCGGTAGGTACTCCCGTCCACAACAAAACCACATACCTCTTTAGCACGCTCGGACAAAGGTACTTGCCAGTAACCTTTTACTAAATCTACTTTAGACAAAAAACGAGCATTACTAATTTTGTCAACACTATCATCAACCCGAGGAAGAGGATACGGGTTAGTTGGAGTCAAACCGTTTAACCTACGGAAATCAATACAAAAGCGTACCTTGCCATCTGGCTTAGGCTGCAGTGTTACGGGGGAAGTCCACTTAACTGTGCCTTTCTCTATCAACCCTCTACCGAGCATATACTCCAACTCATCCCTCAGAGCTGGTAGTTTTATGGGGGGCACACGGTACGGAATTGACTTAAAGGGTATATGGTCCCCCACGTCAACATCATGCATAGCCTGAGTAGTGAGGCCTGGGTGTTCAGCAAATACAGTGGGGTATGAACCGAACAACTGACGGATAGCATCAAACTGCGGCTCAGGCAAATGAGCTATAGCCTCGTCAGCCCTTCGGCTCGAGTTCTCCGCCCACTGATCCGCTGAAACATGTTGATCCCAGCTATCCTCCTCTGAAGCTTGACTGTCCCCCTCTCCTTCTCCACCACGGCCGCAACAAGCCAACACAGGGACAGTGAGAGGCTCAGAGGGGCGCCTCACATACTCTTTAATAAGGTTCACGTGACATAACTGGTTCTTTTTCCTCCTGTCTGGAGTGGCAACAAGGTAATCTAAGTCTGAAATTTGTTCTACAATTTTATAAGGTCCAGTGTACTTCGCAGAGAGGGGGTTACCAACCAAAGGCAACAAAATTAATACCTCTTGTCCTACAGTGAACTTCCGGAGCCTCACTTTGCGATCATACCTGTCCTTCATCAAAGCTTGTGATTCTGTAAAATTTCTACCTGCCATCTCCAGACTCTTAAGCATGCGCTCACGGCTTTCAAGCACATACTTTAATAATGGACAAGGCTGCACAGTCCCCTCCCAAATTTCTTTCAGCATGTTAAGGGGGCCCCTGACACGGTGTCCAAAAATCAGCTCGTTTGGACTAAATCCCAGGCTCTCACCAGGTACCTCCCGAGCAGCAAACAGCACATAAGGCAATCCAAGATCCCAATCCATACCGTTGTCAGCACAATAACACCTGAGCATGCTTTTAAGTGTAGCATGCCACCGCTCAAGCACCCCTTGACTCTCAGGGTGATACGCTGACGATACTACTGCTCGTATCCCATGCTGTTGCATTGTTTGCTTGAACATGTTGGAGGTGAAATTAGATCCCTGATCAGACTGAATCTCCTCCGGGTACCCGTACCTTGAGAAGTACCACAACAAGTTACTGACTACCGTCTTAGCCATTCCATTTTTCATAGGGTATGCATCGGGGTATCTAGTGGCAACATCCATTATGGTTAACAAACATTTATTTCCAGCCTTAGTGGGAGGGAGTGGACCAACCATGTCAACAATAATTTTACTAAAGGGTGGCCCAATCACAGGAATAGGGTGTAACGGAGCCTTAGGAATAACTTGGTTCGGTTTCCCGACACGTTGACAAATATCACATGAGTTTATCCATGACTGCACATGAGACTTCATCCCCGGCCACCAAAACAATTTCCCCAAAGCCGCCACCGTTTTCTTGGCACCCAAATGTCCGGATAATGGAGAATCATGAGCCAACCTAAGCAAACTTTCCCTGCAGCCCTCTGGCACGACCAGCTGGTCAACTGTACCTGATCCGCCCTCCCAGTTCCTTTTAGGATCTTGATATCGGTGGTATAAAATTCCATTAACGAAAAAAAATCCCCTGCCTTTGCATCCCTATCTTCTTCTAACTCCACAGCCCCATTGGTACACTGCAAAACCTCTGGATCCTCTAATTGCAACTTTCGAATGTCTGTGGGAGCCAACATGTCTAACTGCTTGGTCAACAACTCATGCCCTCCCCCAACATCCAACTTAGACATCCGGTTTTCTCGCTGCAGGTAACGGTGCTGTCTCTGAGACTCTGCCTCCTCCACTACTTTATCAACTGTGTTAGGCACTGGAGTTACAACAGACTCGGTCAAAGGTCCTGCTATTGGGTCTTTTGGGAGAGCCACTGGTTCTAAACTCTTCAAACTTTTCCCAGCCTTCCGCTTCTCCTTAATTCCCTTCCTCCGCTGTTCTGTGGCCTGGGAAATAGGCTGTGATACCTTAAATGCTTGGGAACGAGTTACCACACATGCCATCTGTTGGCGTTGACAACTCACTACCCACTCTTGTTCCTCCCTACTCACGTCGGCCAGCCTCTCGGCAACGACTAAGGGTGGAACTTCTAAAGTAGGCACCGCAAAGTCGTTGCCGAGAAGAAGGTCGACGCCCTCCACTGGCAATTTCTCAGCGATCCCAACATCTAAGTCCTTAATCACACCATCAATTTCCAGCTCCACATGAACCAACGGGTATGACCTGGTCGCATTAATACCCTGAACAACAACCACCCGTGCCGCATTAATTGGTCGCCCCGTGAAATTCTTCAAAAGTGTCTGTGAAGCTCCAGTATCACGCAAAACTTCCACCTTATGCTGGCAACCCGCCCAACTTACCCTACCGGTCCCTCTATGGGCGCAAAAGACATCACGGACGGGGGACGAGCCTTCCTGAGTCTTATACATAGCCTGTGACCCTGCCGCTGGCAAACTACCCTGGGTAAATCCAGACGACATTTCAGCCACACCTATGCTGCGCACCAAAGACACGGCTGCAGTTGGCAGCTTACTAGGACAAGATTTTGCATAATGCCCCTTCTTTCTACAATGAAAACATTCCACTTAAAGTAGAGGATGTCAACAGAATGGAGCGTAATGAGATGAGAATGGTGAGATGGATGTGTGGGGCCAGGCTACAGGATAGAATAACAAATGTTGAGCTGAGGAGACGTTTAGGTATAAAGAGTATTAGCGAGGTGATGCGTACAAGTAGACTGGGATGGTATGGACATGTGGAGAGAATGGATGAACAAAATTGGGTGAAAAAATGCAGGTCTGTGATTGTGGAGGGAGCTGCACCAAGGGGTGGACCGAGGAAGACCTGGGATCGGACTATACGCGCCGATCTCAAATCCAAGAACTTGACAAGTGAAGCAGCCCTTAACAGGGTTGCCTGGAATGCCGCCATTGGGACAAGAGACTGAAACTGCACTCATGTGTGGAACACTCAGTCTTAAAATTTTATGTATGTATATGTATGTATGTACTTCCCCTATCGGTCTCTTCTGATAAGGGGCGGAGTTCTGACCCTTCTGTAATGGGACGACTGTAGTCTTTGGTTCAGTCCTGGTATCTTGGCTTTTAAACTGAGGTTTATATCTATAGTGATTGTCCTGAGCTCGAGGGTTTGGAGTATCGCGCCCCTTGGGAACTGCATCAACACGCTTTACAGATTCACATCCCCTGATTAGCGACAACCTGAGGTCAGCCATCTCAGCTGCCTCTTGAAGAGTTCTTGGGTTCTTTTCTTTAATAGTTAAAGTCATTTCTGCACCAGTACACTTATAAAACTGCTCGAGCAGAAACAGCTCAGTCAACTGTTCTGCCGTCTCAGCTTCCTCAGAACGTGTCCAGTTTTTAAGTGCATCTTTTAAGTCCCGGGCATGTTCAAGAAAGGTCGCCTCCCTAGTCTTTGTAACACCCCGAAACTTCAATCGATATGTTTCCGGTTGCAACTCGTATGCCCGTAGGACAGCTCTCTTCAATTCTGGGTAGTCAATGCAAGACTCTAAAGGCAGTGCATCATAAGCCTTCAGACCCTTACCCATAAGTCTTGAGGAGACTAGAGCTGTCCACTTCTCTTCAGGCCAATTATGCTCCCTACACTTCTTCTCAAAACGATTAAAAAATTCTGTGACTTCAGTTTCACTAAATACCGGCACCAATTTGACTAAGTGGGCCAAGGACTGTTCTCTTACTTGGCCCTCACGGCCCATCCGAGTCCCTGTCGACTCTGCACGAGTCTTCTCTAAATCTAATCTAGCACAATATTTCTCTGAGTCGTACCTAAGCTCAGTCTCATGCCTCCTGGTCTCATCCTCCTGCCTCCTAACCTCAATCTCATGCCTCCTAGTCTCATTCTCATGCCTCCTAGTCTCATTCTCCTGCTTCCTAGCCTCAATCTTAGCAAGCTCAAGTCTAAATACCATATCTGGAGACAGGCAGGAAGAGGGAGCTGCCACTACTGAAAGAGGGGGGGCAAAAACTGGGGAACCACCACGTGCACCACCCGAGGGCACTCCAATCTGCCAATTCTCATCCCTCTGTGGGAGAGTGCTAACCTCCGGTAACTGAGTGGACGGCACTGTGGGAGTCGAGTGAGAGGGGATCTTGGGAGGAACCCCCCCAAACGCCCTCTCCTCCGAAACCCCATGTCGCCCACGCAACACCCAGGAAATCAGCTCCCCCTTGGACATCCCTGCTACATTGGAAATGCCCAAAACCTTGGCTATCAGGTGCAAGCCACAAACATCCACCCCAGTCAGCCTCTCCTCCGTCACGTGGTACCGCTTACTCACAAAAACTCTAGCATCCTCCTCACTGGTTACTAACGGCACACCTTCAAATGACATCTCTCGCTCATCGTCAGTGCTAATGCACGACATACTGAAGTCCACAAAAAAATTCTCGAGACCAAATGTGTTAAACTTCCTATGCAAGCACTAATTACTAAATTAACTGGAGTCTCTTAAATGCTTTACTAATTGCCATACAAAAAAAATATTCTTCAATATGCACGCTAAAATACAAACAAACAAATGTTGTACAACTCTGCAAAAATTTATACTGTTCACAAAATCCTAAGCAAGGTCGCCATTTGTTACGAACTGGCACTCGGGTACACAAGGGCTCTCAATCAGGACTCGAATACGGCTCGCTGCCACAACGGAAACACACGATCCCAACCCCTGAGTACTGCCAGCCGAACAAAAACACCAATACCCTCCAGAGTTCAATCTGCTATAACGGGGTATACAAGAACTCGGTACTAGTGTTCAACAACAGACTAATAAAGAGACAGGAATTATCTAGTCTGGTCAACAATCAAACAATGAAGTAAGAAACAACAACACCAAAGAATAGTGTTGGCCGAAGCCGAAGTAATCCACCCTTGACTATGAACTTAAGAAGTCCACCACCCTCTACTTCGGATCGGCACATTACGTTACGTTAATTAATAGTCCTTAAGCATCGAGCAAGGAATCTTCTGAAAAAAGTTAGATGCCTCTCGGATGCTCGTAAGAAGTACGTATCGGATTTTGAACAGTAATTCAATAAGCAAAAACACTGGCAATTAAATACTAATAAAGGCTTAAATTGGCATAAGAATAATTAAAAGAATATGCAATAGTAAATGGCAAACATTAAAAGGAAGTACTCCGCAAATGCAACGGCAATAGCCTACTCGGATTGTGCTCGTGGGCCACTAATCACTAAAGTAGCCAAGCTTGCAACACATGAAATCAATAGTGCATAAACAATATCATACATAAGGAAAGCTTTAATACTATTCTGTATCTACTAATCGAGTAAAGTCTAGCTGGGGTACTGTAGGCAAAAAAGGTAGCAGTGACTGAGCAAAAACGGCTCGTAGCCTAGCGAAGTCCTCACGACTGTTTAAAGTATTACGTTAAAACTAACAAGTGCACTTTGAGAAATCCAGATCCCTTGTATCTGGTTTTCTCCCGGCTCCTTGACAAAGTAAAAACAAACTGTTAATAAAATACAGGGTGGTTAGGCTCTTGCCCTCACGCACTGTAAATTATTAACTCAACACAGTCAGCCGCGAAGACAACCTAGGCTTCACTGAACCGAAACGAGTATGCAGGTTTATCGCTTAACCACTGCATCAAACAACAACTCGTAACACAGAAAAGCCTTACCCCAGTCTAGCATTACCTAGACTAGCAGAAAACAGGAATAATAATAATAACACACAGGGAAATGCATATACAAGTGCAACAAACATAAATCAATCCTATTCTAAGTCAACCCTTCCAAAATAGGCTATCTAATAGGCCAGTATCTCGTGAGAACTCAAGCGATAATACGTTGGCTGACTAGCTCTGCACCAACGGGACCATGGAAGTTAAACAGGGCAGGGAAAAGAGGAGATAAGAATGTAAGGTAGTAGAGAAAGTTCCCATCAGTCAGAAGAATATATAGTTAGCAAGGGAAATGAGAAGTCGCTCTGCCTAATGAGTTCTGATGAAAAAATGGCTAGACTTCCCTTTTATTCCCGGTGAGCCCAACGTGAACTACTAAGGACCGCCCACTGACAACCATTACGTAATTTCTCTCTCTCCTCTGGGATACACAAAGGCTCCCCCTAGCACTGAGGGAGGGAGGAGTGCTAGTGAGTTAGGCCTACCTCCTGCCTGGCGTACCCACTGACACCTAACTGTGGCTGTTTCTCTTCCCATCATTACAAATAAGTTTTACACACAATACTTATAACTAATGATATAAAATAGAACTCGTTGACTCAGATGAAAACAAAATACATATTCATAATACTTATAGTACAACGGCTCACACGAACTAAGTTAGGAAACTCTACATAGACTACAGCCAAAGTTCCTGCCCTGACGATCCTAGCGAGAGTGGGGCATGACTAGGCGTTCTGTACAGCATGCTCACACGTGGACATGCGTCACAAGAAATATTTGAGGAGGATGAAAAAATGGGTGAGGTTTTTAATGCAAAATTTCAATCGGTGTTTGTTCAAGAAAATAATGATGGCGATGATGCTTATAAGAATCCAATACAGAGACCAGTCATGCCCATGAAAGATATTAGAATAAGAAGGGATGAAGTATGGGACTTCATGTTAGACCTAAATAAAAGAAAGGCTATTGGGCCGGATCAGATTTCTGGGTGGATGTTGAATGAATGTGCAGAGGAACTAAGCTTTCCCATAACAGAGATTTTTTTAAATCTTTGTCCCAAGGCAAGCTACCTGAGGTGTGGAAGGCTGCTGATATTGTACCGATATATAAAAAAGGACCGAAGGAAGATGCAAATAACTACAGACCCGTGTCTTTGACTAGTGTTGTAGTAAAACTGCTTGAGAAATTGATCAGGAAATTTGGGATTTGTCACCTCGAGGAGAACCATTTACTATCGGATTGTCAGTTTGGTTTTAGGTCGAATAGGTCATGTGTGTCAAATTTGCTGAGCTTCTATGATAGAGTGATTGAAATTATGCAAGAACGAGACGGATGGGCAGATTGTGCATTTTAAGATTTCAAAAAAGCTTTTGATAAAGTACCCCATAAAAGGCTTCTATATAAACTTGAAATGTGTGGAGGAATCACCAGTGAACTCTTAAAATGGATGAAGGATTTCTTAACCGGGAGGAAAATGAGAACCATCATAAGAGGGAAATATTCATCATGGAGTGATGTGATAAGTGGAGTGCCCCAGGGCTCAGTGTTGGCCCCATTGATGTTTTTATTTTTTATAAATGATCTGCCTCTTGGAATTAGCAGCTATATTAACATGTTCGCCGATGATGCAAAATTAGTGAGGAAAGTGGTTGATAACAATTGCTGTAGAATGCTCCAGGAGGACATCAATAAGCTGTATCAATGGAGCCGAATGTGGAAAATGGAGTTCAACATTGATAAATGCCACGTGATGGAGATGGGAGACGGCCAGGGAAGACCCCATGGGGAGTACAGTATGGGTGATGTAAGATTGGAAATGTCAGAGAAGGAAAAAGACTTAGGAGTTGTAGTGAACAGGAGGTTAGATCCCGGTGACCATATCAATAACTTGGTAAATAAGGCATATTCGTGGTGGGCTAATATTAGGGTAGCGTTTAAATTCCTAAATGAAGACATGGTGAAGATATTAATAACACAGTTTTTAAGGCCTAGCCTGGAGTATGCAGCAGTTGTATGGAATCCACACATGAAAAAACACATAAGTAAGCTCGAGAAAATTCAGCGTGTGATCACAAGATGGGTGCCAGGGTTAAAAAACTTACGATATGAAGACCGGCTGTGTCACCTGGGGATTCCCTCACTTGAACAGAGAAGGGAGAGGGGAGACATCTATCTATCTATCTATTTATTGCCTGACGCTGTGATCCCCGAAGGGGTGGCCACGAACGAACCGCCCCCATGCACCTCTGTCCCCAGTCAGTCGACGCCCCTCCCCCCAACCAGCACCGCCTTCGTTCATGTACTTCCTCACTCCATCCTTCCACCTCTCATTCGGTCAACCTCTCCCTCCCTGTCCCTCCACCTCGCTCTCGTACACCCTCTTAGTCATTCTCTCGCTTTCCATACGTTCCATATGGCCGAACCATCTCAAGTTGTTCCTTTTCACACTTTCCAGCACATCTACCTCCACACCACACCTCCTTCTTACTTCCTCATTAGTCTGTCTATCCCTCCATGTAACTCCGCACGCACTCCTTAAGTAATTCATTTCCACTGTTCTCACTCTTGGTCTGAGTCTCTCAACCAACGTCCATGCTTCGCTTCCGTAAGTTAGTGTCGGGATTACCATACTATCATGCAAGGACTTCTTCACTTCCATACTGACCACCCTATTTCTTGTTACTGCTTTTAGTGTTCCTACAACCCTCTTCCCCTGTTGTACCCTCTCCCGCACTTCATCATTCATAGTCCCATCTTTACTCAACACACTGCCCAGATACTTAAAAGAGTTGACGATCTCCATAGCCTCAGCTTCACCTCACACTCTGTGACTTCACCCCTTTCGAAGACCATAACCTTGCTCTTCCCCGCATTTACCTTCAAATTCCGTTTTTCGCACACTGTTCCAAACTCATTTACCAGACCCTGCAACTCCCATTCATTATCACTCATCAGAACTGTATCATCCGCATACAGCAGTATAGATAGCCTCCACTCAATTCCCTCCCTTTTCAGTGATACACCAACATCCAATGCTTTTGATAGTATTTCTTTCATGACTCCATCCATATATACAGTAAACATGATAGGGGAAACAGGGGAGACATGATAGCTTTATTTAGGTGTGTTCACGGTAAGGAATATATTGATCAACCACATTTTGTTTGGCCGGCGGTGGGGAGGACGAGAGGACATGACTATAAACTGTTGAGGAGGAGAGCTAGGAAGGATGTTAGGAAGTTTGGTTTTCCAGATAGAATGGTTGAGAAGTGGAATAAGTTACCAAACGACCTAGTGTGTGCACAAAGTATTCAAGCTTTTAAAGTAAATTATGATAAGTTAAAGGCTAACGGGACACTACGAGAGTAATCTCAATCCTGTAAAATACAATTAGGTAAATACACACACACACACACACACACACACACACACACACACACACACACACACACACACACACACACACACACACACACTTTTATCCGTCCCGGGATCACATTAAAGGTCCCAGGTTCCCAATAACCGATTTTCACGAGGTTGTCACCTTTTGTCTGTGTGAGGACAGGGAGCGATTATATTTATTTTCATAGTTAATCGGCTAGTTTGTAAGCGATTCTATTTAGTTTAGGAAGGATTGTTTTTATAGCGGCGGTTTATATACTGTTAATTATAAATATATTGCCTAGATGTACACTTGGTCCAAGAAGTATCTGCACCCCTATGCTGATCATCTGGTGTGTACAGCTCGGTAGGGTTGGCAGCTCTGCCTGCAACTATATCCATGTGTCAGAGATCGTCTCTGACACATGGATATAGTTGCAGGCAGAGGTGCCAACCCTATCAAGCTGTACACACCAGATGATCAGCATAGGGGTGCAGATACTTCTTGGACCGAGTGTACATCTTCACTCTACCTCCTACTAATCTTGACAATGGAATGGACTACCGATACCAGGGTTACCAAATCAAGTCCGTTAGATAGTAAACAAATGCCACAATCTCTACAATATCGCTCTAAAATGGCTCAAATCTCCAGAAAATCGCTAGAATTCATACCTTTAAATGTAAGCATTTGCCTCTAGATCGTAGTTTTACCTCTAGATCTAGCGAGAAAGTAGCTAAACAGGCAACACTGACCGGTATTGACTATTTGTTATTGAATATTTGTACTTTTCAATTGTTCAAAATCTGATTCGATAAATATTGTGCTCATAACACCCAATTAACTAACCCCTTGTGGATCATGACACATTTAAACAATTTAATGTGGCTATCATTAGACGATTTTGTATAGCTTAGGAAGGATCTGTGGAATTTTAGAGGGTAAAGACTGTCTCAAATAACCCTCTGACTTCCATATACCATTCCTAATCTATATAATATCGAGTAATGATAGCCAGAATAAACTGTCAAAACGCGTCATCCTCCTCAAAGGGTTTTAACTGCTTTTACAAATTAATAGCCTCCCAATATATATACAGTATATATATATATATATATATATATATATATATATATATATATATATATATAATATATTCCCCACATTGACTACTCTGCAGCTAATTTCTCGATACTTAATGGAACAATATGAAACCACTATGTCTGTGCATCATATTAAGACCAACTATATATAATTAGCACCATATTTCACTACAAAATCTTCAAAATAACTGAGGAATCTTGATGGCAATTTACCGTCAGTTGAAAAGAAACAGAGTATAGGTAGGTTAGATACAAGCAGCCTCGTAAGGATGAATAAAACTGTTGTTGCTTGTTTTCCGTTGTACTCCCTTCGTACTCCTTCCATAATGCATGTACTGTCCTCTTCCACTTGTTCTTCCTTCTCTGCTCGTCTTCCTCTTTATTTACTCCTTCACCTTCCTTTCCTTCTCTTCATCTTCTCCCTTTCCTCTTCTCCCCCCCCCCTCTCTCTCTCTCTCTATCCCTCCTTCCGTAAAGCTGGTGTCACACGAGCGCATTTTCGAGCAATTTTTCCGGGCAATTATGGTCTGGAAGCTTCAAAAATTATACTTTATCTGAATTCAGCCACCTAACATAATTTACCTTCAGTCTATTTGCCGATACCAGTGCGACAATGTCCTGAAATATTACGAGAACAAACTTGCTTATCGAAAATTGACAGAAAAAGCGCTCGTGTGGCAGCGGCTTAAGTATGTCTTGCCTTTGTGACGCCTCCCAGCGTTAACAGAATGGTTGCTTGGGGCATTGCAGCTCGCTAGCGCTCGCCAGGATGGGGGGATGGGCTACAGTTGTCCTAGAATTATCTGTTTTATGTTATTAGTGTCGTGTTGCCACAGACAGTCTAGAAATGGTCTTTGTTTTGGTCTGTGACCGCGCCTTGTATTTTATATTCGCTATAATATAAATGTTGCTTGTATGGGAGGCGAGCGAGAGAGGGTGAGGGGGTACACCTGGCAGCGGGGTGAGCTATCACGCGGCTCGCTTGGGCGCTGACGGCGTTGGCGGCCGGGTGGTCAACTAGTCCCTGCCCATCGCGGCCTCATGTTTTTTACCAGCTCAGAGCTTGCCTGACACGCGTATCGTCTACATCCTTTGCAATTCTGTCCCCCATACTCGCCACTTTGCATACTATTTCTCTCTCTCGACTTCTCCTTTCTCATTCTCTAATCTTTATTAAACTCAACATCCCTTCTGGTTTCAGCATAGACGTTCACCGTCGGCCAGTCGTATTGTACGCGAAGCTCTCAGATATTTCTATGTATGAGGTTTGGAGAGACGGACTTTTCCGTATGTGTCCTCTCTCGGGAAGGTTGTAGACCGGTATATATCTCCCTGGCAAGGTGTTGAGTGATTCTGCTTGGTTATCTAAAGCTAGACTAGGGGTAAGGTTACAGTGTCGTTGTCTCCGATGTGTGCAGTGTTAGCTAAGCCCTGCACGACATCGACAGGTACTGTGGGAGCCTAAGTTGTCTTCGGGTGGGTTTACTTTGCGAGCACAGCGCTGTGGTGTGAGAGGGCCATAGCCTATCCCTCACAACATAGTGCTGCCTCTTTGTGTTGACTTCTGAGGGATCGCCAGGATAGAACTAGGTACTAGAGACCTAGATTTATCAAGAGAGCATCCCCGTCATATAACGTAATCTTCATTATACCACCTTCGGACAACGTTAGGCTACGAGCCGCATGCTCGCCCATTGTTGCCCTGCCTTGATACCCCAGCTAGACTTTATTAACTGAGCAGACACTGGTTAGAGATAAGCCCCCATTATTATATGTATGCAACATTATTATTCACTGCACTTTTGAGCCGAGGTTGTTGTTGAGTTGCACAACCCTAGTAGGCTGTTGCGTTGTGTCACGAAGCATTTCTTTAGTTGTCGAGCATTACTACCTTTGCGCAGTCTTTATTATTCACCTGCCTATTATTACTATATGTCCTAGTATTTATTGTGACCCGTATTCTGCATTATAATTGTTCAAGATTCTTTACGAACATCTTCCCAGCATCAGACTTATTTCAGAAGTTTCCAGTTGATGTTGCAGGACTAGCATTGCACTTTCTTTAATACAGGAGTGCCAGTTATTTGAGTATCTACCGTAACGTTAATTAATCACGTTAACTATCTTTTCTTTGTGTAACCTAATCGAGTAATCTTTTACTGTTTGAGAATAGGCTGTTTCATCGAGCGTCAGCCTAGTGTGTGTGCACCAGTTACCGAGTCATAGGATACCTCGTTGTCCAGGCACGACTCAGGGCGGTAATGGTGTTTTGTTTTCCAGTGTTTAAGGCAGGGGTTGGATCTAGTGTTACCGTTGTTGCATTTTGCCATTATCTAGTCCAATGTTGAAGAGCCCTGTGTCTTTGAGAACCTGGATCGTAACAAATGGCGACCTAGCTCAGGATCTTGTGAACTAAGAGATAATTGCAGGATTGTTGTGGTCATTTGTTTTATTGAGGAATATAGTGGGCACGTTAATTTTTTTTTTGGCAAAGTAGTATAGCACTTGAGAGTCTTCAGACATTTTTGGCAAGTGAATAGTGCTACATAAGAGTTTGGGGTACTTCTTTTCTGAATATTGTGGTGAGAAATTTTTGTGAGCATCATGTCTTATACCGGGTCAGAGGAGAATGGAGACACAGTACGTAATGTCGAGACTGAGGAACAACAGTTTGATGAAAGGGTTAATCGGGTGAACTGTGAGGAGGATGCTAGAATATTTTTGCAATGGCCTGTTACTGCCGAGCGGTTGGAGGGTATGGATCGGTACGGTCTTCAATGCCTGGCCACAGCTATCGGTCATGCGGTTACTAGCAGCATGACCAAGGATAACTTGATAACGTGTGTACTGAGCAGGGTGACTGGTGAGCGAGATGTGTTGAGTGCTCAGAGCCCTTCGGCCATGCTTCCCCTACACTCGACTCCCAGCCATCCCAGTGGTTTGCCGACCCCGGGTACGCTTCCACAGGTGGGTGGTGACTGGCAGGGTGGGTTGCCCCTGGGGGGGACCACCGGTAATTTCAAACATTGTAGCACCTTCACCTCCTCAAGGGTTAACGCCAGAATTATTGCTTCAGCTCGAATTAGCTAAGATCTAGCAGTAAATAGAATTAGCCAAGATAGAAGAGAGAAAAACTATCAGTCATGAGCACATAGAGCTAGCAAAAATCCAAGCTGAGTCGACTAGGTACTGTGCCGACATGGACGTAGAGAAGTCGCGAGTAGAGACAACGGGACAGCGACTTGGGGCTGGTAACCGTGTTCATGAGCAGTCTCTCTCGCACTTATTGAAACTGGTTCCGGTGTTTGATGAGAGTGGTGTAACAGAATTTTTCACACGCTTTGAGAAGAAGTGCCAGGAACACCAGTGGCCAGAGAATAGATGGGCAGCACTTGTATCCTCTAGATTAATAGGCAAGGGTCTTAAAGCCTACGATGCGTTGCCTATAGAGTCTTGTATTATCTATGAGGAACTCAAGGAGGCTGTCCTGAGAGCATACGAACTACAACCAGAGACGTACAGGTTGAAGTTCCGGGGTGTTACCAAGGGTCGGGAGAGCACCTTTTTGGAGCATGCCCGGGAGCTGTCCGATGCTTTTGGGAATTGGCTGAGGACGGAGAAAGCTACTACGTTTGACGACATTAAACAGTTGGTGCTTTTAGAGCAGTTTTTCAAATGCACGGGCGGCGACCTGACGTTAAACCTTAAAGAAAAGCAACCAAAAACTCTACAGGAGGCAGCTGAGATGGCTGACCTCCGGCTATCACTAATTCGTGGGTGCGGGTCTGCCCAGCGTAGTGAGGCAGGTAACAAGGGGCGTGACGCCCCACCCCCCCGAGTTAGTGATATACCTTATGCAAACAAGTACAAGATCCATGATACCAATACTGACCACAAGACTAGCACCGTCCCATTTAAGAAGGGGCCGAGCCCTTCCCAGTACCAAGGGAAGCCCAAAGGGGAGTTGGAGTGTTATCATTGTCATAAAAAGGGGCACTTTGCAAGAGTCTGTCCTAACAAACCACCTACAGCAGCTGTGTCTTTGGCCTGCAACATTGGTGTGTCTCCGAAGTCATCTGAGTTTGCCCGGGGCAGTTCGTCAGAGGCTGAGGCACAGCCAATGCAGAAGCACCTGGGAGGCTCGAACCCTGCTCAGGATGTTTTTTGCGACCATAGAGGGCGGGGTAGCATGATGTGGGCGGGGCGCAAGCATGGAGTAGAGGTCTTGCGTGATACAGGTGCTTCCCAGACTCTGATGAAAAACTTGACTGGCTACCCTATAAACGCGGCTCGGGTGGTGGTGGTGCAGGGTATTAATGCAACTCGGTCATACCCGCTGGTGCGGTTGGAGTTGGAGGTGGATGGTGTGGCACGTGAATTGGATGTCGGGATTGTGGAGAAACTGCCAGTGGAGGGCGTCGACCTTCTTCTCGGCAACGACTTTGCAATGCCCGCTTCTGAGGTTCTACCCTTAGTCGTTGCCGAGAGGCCGGCCGACGTGAGTAGGGAAGAGCAAGAGTGGGTCGAGCGGTGCCAGACACAACCCATGGCGTGTGTTGTCACCCGAGCTCGGGCAGCTAAAGTGTCACAGCCTAGTCCTCCGTTTTCAGACCAGCGGAGGAACGATCAACAGGAGGAGGCTAAAGCTGGAGTTGGTTTTAAGAGTTTTGACTCGGCGGCTCTCCTGGGTGATTCAGTATTAGCACCATTACTTAATTCTGGAGTAGCCCCTGGGCCTGTCATCGAGAGTGACGAGGCTGGGCATGACGAGTCTCCACGACAGCAACGTTATGTACATCGAGAGAGACAGAGGGAGCAGCCCAGTATCGGGGAAGGTCATGCATTGCTCCGGGAGCAGTTAGATAGCTTGGCACCCTCAGATATACGTCGGTTGCAACTAGAGGACCCTGAGCTCCAAACGTGTGCTAATGGAGCTGTAGAGCTCGACGAGGACGGCGATGCACAGCCAGGAGATTTTTTTGTATTTAGAAGGCATCCTCTATAGGCGTTTTCAAGACCCTAAACGTAGTTGGCAAGAGGGGTCCGGAGTAGTGGACCAGTTGGTGGTGCCACGGGAGTGCAGGGATAGCCTACTGAGGTTGGCGCATGACATACCATTGGCAGGACATCTAGGGGTGAGAAAAACGGTGGCGGCTTTAGAAAAATTGTTTTGGTGGCCGGGGTTGAAGGGGCAGGTGGTAACCTGGATAGCAAGGTATCATACGTGCCAGAGGATTGGAAAACTTAACCAAACAATTCCGAGAGCCCCGTTGCACCCCATTCCTGTCAGTGGACCGCCCTTCAGTAAGGTCATCATTGATATGGTCGGACCCCTAACCCCTACTAGTGCCGGTAATAAATTTCTATTAACTATCATGGATGTGGCCACTCGTTATCCTGATGCATATCCAATGAGAAATGGCACAGCGAAAACTGTTGTCCGGAACCTGCTCTTGTATTGCTCGCGAGCGGTGCATGACGTCGATGTAGGAGAGCACCCCCCCTTCAAGTCGATACCTTATCGGGTGCCACCCCATTAAACTCCCAGCGCTCAGGGATGAGCTGGAGTATATGCTGGCGAGAGGCTTGATCGAGAAGGGGGCAGTACGGTGGACTTCTGTCACTCTGCAGCCCAAACCTGATAGAAAAGTTCGGTTCTGCATTGACTTTAGGCGGTTGAACGGGTTGACCCCCACCAATGCATATCCTCTTCCCCGGGTGGATGACAGTGTGGATAAGATCGGGAAAGCAAGGTACTTGACCAAGGTAGACCTCGTCAAAGGCTACTGGCAAGTACCACTGTCTGAGCGGGCTAAAGAGGTGTGCGGGTTTGTGGTGGATGGCAGTACTTACCGTTGCAACGTGATGCCATATGGTCTGAAAAATGCACCGGCCACTTTCCAGAGCTTAATGAACGACATCGTAGTAGACATCCCAAACTGTACTGTCTACCTTGATGACGTGATAATTTATGACAACGATTTCCAAAGTCACTGTGAGCACATAGAAGCCTTATTTAGTCAACTTAGTAAAGCAGGCTTGGTGGTTAATCTGGGCAAGTGTGACTTTGTGCAAGCCACGGTGCAGTATCTGGGGTTTGTGGTTGGGTTAGGGCAGGTGAGCCCGCCCCAACAGAAGATACAGGCTATCGACTTGTTCTCCAGGCCGACCACCAAGCGGCAGATCATGAGATTTTTGGGCATGATTGGGTATTACCGCCGCTTTATAAGAGGCTATTCTACTGTGTTAGCTCCTTTGACAGATCTACTAGCCAAAGATAAAAAGTTCCGCTGGGCACCTGAGTGTGAGCAGGCGTTTCGAGTAGTTAAACACCTTTTATGCACTCACCCTATCCTCAGGGCCCCGGACTTTTGAACGACCATTTCAGTTGGCGACTGATGCCAGCGGAGTAGGGGCTGGTGCCGTACTTTTGCAGACAGACGAGGAAGGTCTTGAGCATCCAGTCAGTTTCTTTTCAAAGAAATTTAATTCAGCACAGAAAAACTATTCGGTTGTTGAAAAGGAACTGCTGGCAATCGTGTTAGCGCTCAGACGCTTTGAGGTCTATGTTCCTGCCTATGGGCCAGTCGTGGTAGTGTATACCGACCACCACCCGCTTAAATTCCTCAATCAATTCCACAACCGGAATATGAGGCTGACCAGATGGTCGCTCATGTTGCAAGAGTACAACTTAGACATTCGCCATATTGCCGGTGGTGAGAATGTGATTGCGGACTGTTTGTCACGGGTGGAGGATCCGGGGTAGGCTACCACAGTCTGTTGGTATAGCCTCCTGTCTTGGCTCGCGGTGTATTTTTGCGCTGGTGGTTGTTGGCTCGCGTGTGTAGCATCAGCGTAGGGTCGCAGGGCAGGAGTTGTTGGCTTTGATTAGAAAAAAAAAAAAAATAGGCTACATCTATAGTAGGCGCCAAAAAACAACATTAAAATATAATATGAAAAATTAAATAAAAACTTTCTTTTTAATAATTAATTTTAAGATAATATTGTAGCTGAGTACTGAGTGCAGATGATTTTCCCTCAGTAGGCTGTGCTTCTTAAAGCTCGCTCTGGGAGCACAATGTTATGAATTAATGTATTATGTTTGGGAAGGGTGATAAGATTTTTTTTTTATATATATAAATGTTGTTGTATTTTTTTTTTGAGGAGACTGAGCTTGCATTCCATGAGTGGCAGAGTGGTTAGGAGTGGCAGATTCTAGCGACATTCTGTCTGTTCAGATATGGGCCCATGGTTGAGTGTCCCATATCTTGGGGGGGGTGTGACGCCTCCCGGCGTTAACAGAATGGTTGCGTGGGGCATTGCAGCTCGCTAGCGCTCGCCAGGATGGGGGGATGGGCTACAGTTGTCCTAGAATGATCTGCTTTATGTTATTAGTGTCGTGTTGCCACAGACAGTCTAGAAATGGTCTTTGTTTTGGTCTGTGACCGCGCCTTATATTTTATATTCGCTATAATATAAATGTTGCTTGTGTGGGAGGCGAGCGAGAGAGGGTGAGGGGGTACACCTGGCAGCGGGGTGAGCTATCATGCGGCTCGCTTGGGCACTGACGGCGTTGGCGGCCGGGTGGTCAACTAGTCCCTGCCCATCGCGGCCTCGTGTTTTTTACCAGCTCAGAGCTTGCCTGACACGCGTATCGTCTACATCCTTTGCAATTCTGTCCCCCATACTCGCCACTTTGCATACTATTTCTCTCTCTCGACTTCTCCTTTCTCATTCTCTAATCTTTATTAAACTCAACATCCCTTCTGGTTTCAGCATAGACGTTCACCGTCGGCCAGTCGTATTGTACGCGAAGCTCTCAGATATTTCTATGTATGAGGTTTGGAGAGACGGACTTTTCCGTATGTGTCCTCTCTCGGGAAGGTTGTAGACCGGTATATGTCTCCCTGGCAAGGTGTTGAGTGATTCTGCTTGGTTATCTAAAGCTAGACTAGGGGTAAGGTTACAGTGTCGTTGTCTCCGATGTGTGCAGTGTTAGCTAAGCCCTGCACGACATCGACAGGTACAAAGGAGTACAAAGGAGTACAAAGGAGTACAAAGGAGTACAAAGGAAATCAAGCAACAACAGATCTAGTGACCCTTCTAGGTTGCTTGTCCTCCAAAACACTGAGGATCAAGTGTCCAAACAGTGGTTTAGAGTGGGTAAGGGAACATTGGAAAGGGAATTACTGCCCTGGAACTAATGTCCGTGGCAGGATTAGGAAGTTAGTAGGGGACAGATGGGTTAGTAACTGAAGGGGGGATAAAATAAAGTTATTCATTTACAAACGCAGTCAGTCGCGGGTTTGATGCGAGATATTTGTCTAGGCGGAGTTTTAAATGAATCAACGGTGATGCAGTCTAAAACGTTTCGGGGAAGCCCATTCCACAAGTTGACAACTCGATTGAAGAAGAAATTCTTAGATTCGTGTGAGTTAAAAGATTTACCAATAATTTTGCAAAACCGTTTCCCCGCGTGTAATTAGATTGGTCAATAGTGAAGTACTTACTACAGTTCATATTGTCGATGCCTTTGATGATTTTGAACACTTGAATTAAGTCACCTCTTAATCTGCGCTGGGTTAAAGGAAATAGATTTAATTCTCTAAGACGCTCTTCGTATGGTTTGTTCTTTAGGCTAGGTATCATTTTGGTAACTCTACGTTGAACTCGTTCTAGCTTGTTTATATCTTTTTGGTAATAAGGGCACCAGGATTGAACGCAGTATTCCAGAAGAGGGCGGACTAATGAATTGTAAAGGGTTAGGATAACTTCTTTGGATTTATGCTCAAATGACCTGCCTATAAAGCCAATTATTTTGTTTGCCTTCTTAACAACTTCTGAACATTGTTGACTCGGTTTTAGGTTACTCGATATTGTTACTCCCAGATCGGTTTCTCTGTTTACATTCTTAAGCTGAGTGCCATTCATCGAATAGTTTGCTTTCCTCATTTAGGTATCCGATATGTAGTACTTTACATTTATCCGCATTGAAACTCATTTGCCAAATTTGGGCCCAACATGACAATTTATCTAGATTGTGTTGCATATCGTCAACTTGTTCTTTTGAGAGTACGCTATTTGCAATTTTTGTATCGTCAGCAAATTTTGAGATTGTACAGGTGAGACCCTCATCTATGTCGTTGATGTAAATTAGAAAGAGAATTGGTCCTAGTACCGATCCCTGGGGTACCCCGCTACTTACATTGGTCCATTTTGATGCCTTACCGTTTATGACTACTCTTTGCTTTCTGTCGCTGAGCTAATTTTCTATCCATTTCAACACAGACCGTCTTGTATTCCATGCGCTTTTAGTTTTAGCAGTAAACGTTTGTGGGGAACTTTGTCAAAGGCCTTTTGAAAATCAAGGTATATAATATCTACAGCTTTACTCTCATCGTAGAGGTTGAGGATATCATGGAAGAAGTCTAAGAGGTTTGTTAAACAGGAACGTTTTTTTACGAAAGCCGTGTTGAGTATCTTTAAGTATGTTATTTTCCTCTAAGTGATTTACGAGTCTGTCTCGTATGACCGTTTCTAGCATTTTACATACAACTGAGGTTAAGCTAATTGGACGATAGTTACTGGGTAGGGATTTGCTGCCTTTTTTGAATATCGGTGTTACGTTGGCTAGCTTCCACTGATCGGGCATAGTTCCAGACTGCAAGGATTTATTGAATAGTAATGTCAGTGGTTTAGAGAGCTCATCCTTAGCTTCCTTTAGAACTCTAGGCGAGATTGTATCAGGTCCAGGCGTTTTATTTACCTTGAGTTTATCTAAACAATTCAATACTTCTCTCTCTGTAACGGTGATATTGCTTAGAACATCTGAATTATCAATCTGAATCGGCGATGGTGTAGGGATATCACTGAGGTCTTCTGTTGTAAAAACTGATGCAAAGAAGGTATTGAGGGCATTACTCATTTGTTCTTCGTCTTTGGTGTATTCTCCATTTTCATCGACTAACGGTCCAACAGTTGAAGTAACAACTTTTTTCTTTCTGATATAACTATAGAATTCTTTCGGGTTTGTTTTACTTTGATTCGCAATATGTAACTCTAAGGTCTTTTTACTTTGCTTAATTAACTTTTTGGCTTTGCGTCGTAGCTCTACAAATTTCAGCCGTTCTTCGTCATTTTGTGAGGATTTTAATCTATCATTAGCAAATTTTTTAGCAAGCAGGCAGTTTGAAATATCTTTATTCCACCATTTGGGCTAAATTGGGCTGGTTAGGTACTGTGGGAGCCTAAGTTGTCTTCGGGTGGGTTTACTTTGCGAGCACAGCGCTGTGGTGTGAGAGGGCCATAGCCTATCCCTCACAACATAGTGCTGCCTCTTTGTGTTGACTTCTGAGAGATCGCCAGGATAGAACTAGGTACTAGAGACCTAGATTTATCAAGAGAGCATCCCCGTCATATAACGTAATCTTCATTATACCACCTTCAGACAACGTTAGGCTACGAGCCGCATGCTCGCCCATTGTTGCCCTGCCTTGATACCCCAGCTAGACTTTATTAACTGAGCAGACACTGGTTAGAGATAAGCCCCCATTATTATATGTATGCAACATTATTATTCACTGCACTTTTGAGCCGAGGTTGTTGTTGAGTTGCACAACCCTAGTAGGCTGTTGCGTTGTGTCACGAAGCATTTCTTTAGTTGTCGAGCATTACTACCTTTGCGCAGTCTTTATTATTCGCCTGCCTATTATTACTATATGTCCTAGTATTTATTGTGACCCGTATTCTGCATTATAATTGTTCAAGATTCTTTACGAACATTTTCCCAGCATCAGACTTATTTCAGAAGTTTCCAGTTGATGTTGCAGGACTAGCATTGCACTTTCTTTAATACAGGAGTGCCAGTTATTTGAGTATCTACCGTAACGTTAATTAATCACGTTAACTATCTTTTCTTTGTGTAACCTAATCGAGTAATCTTTTACTGTTTGAGAATAGGCTGTTTCATCGAGCGTCAGCCTAGTGTGTGTGCACCAGTTACCAAGTCATAGGATACCTCGTTGTCCAGGCACGACTCAGGGCGGTAATGGTGTTTTGTTTTCCAGTGTTTAAGGCAGGGGTTGGATCTAGTGTTACTGTTGTTGCATTTTGCCATTATCTAGTCCAATGTTGAAGAGCCCCGTGTCTTTGAGAACCTGGATCGTAACACCTTCCTCTCCATGTTATTGTGCTTTCTTCTCCTCCTCCTCTTTCACCTCCTTCGCTTCTCCTAATATCTTCCTCTATTCCTCTTTCTCATTCTTTTCTCCCCCCTTCTCTTCTTCTTCTTCCTTCTCCTGTTCCTCCTCTTTCTTTCCTTCGTAACCTCTTCAGCTTAGGAAGGGCGTTTGCCTATTAAAACGCCACAGACTACCTTAATTAATCCTATTAGCAACAATATGTGATTCCTAAGCTTCATAAAATCGTCTAACTGCAGCTGAAATCAATTAAAAATACGTCACTGATACGCAAAGGGTTCTATCTTCTTTTCCTGATGTTCACCCATATTCCATCTCCTCCTCCTCCTCCTCCTCCTCCTCTTCTTCTCAAGAGAGTCATATTATCCTCCCCTCTCTCCTCCCCCATCACTCCCTAGGCTACCGTTACTCCCTAGGCTACCGTTACTCTTACTGTGATATTCCTACTTCCCCTCTCTCTCTCTCTCTCTCTCTCTCTCTCTCTCTCTCTCTCTCTCTCTCTCTCTCTCTCTCTCTCTCTCTCTCTCTCTCTCTCTCTCTCTCTCTCTCTCTCTCTCTCTCTCTCTCTCTCTCTCTCTCTCATATATTGGCCTACAGTCTTCGAGTACCTGCCAGGATAACATTCTTCATGCTCTGCGAGAGAGACAGAGAGAGCGAGAGCGAGAACGAGAGCGCGAGAGCGAAGGAGAGAGAAAGATATTCAGATTATTTCAGATTCAGATTCTTTTATTTCCATTAAATTTACAAAGGCTGTTCATACAATACAATAGTTTACAATGGCTGTTCATACACTATAATAGTTTACAATGGCTGTTCATACACTACAATAGTTTACAATGGCTGTTCATACAGTACAATAGTTTACAATGGCTGTTCATACACTACAATAGTTTACAATGGCTGTTCATACACTACAATAGTTTACAATGGCTGTTCATACACTACAATAGTTTACAATGGCTGTTCATACAATACAATAGTTTACAATGGCTGTTCATAGACTACAATAGTTTACAATGGCTGTTCATACACTACAATAGTTTACAATGGCTGTTCATACACTACAATAGTTTACAATGGCTGTTCATACACTACAATAGTTTACAATGGCTGTTCATACACTACAATAGTTTACAATGGCTGTTCATACACTACAATAGTTTACAATGGCTGTTCATACACTACAATAGTTTACAATGGCTGTTCATACACTACAATAGTTTACAATGGCTGTTCATACACTACAATAGTTTACAATGGCTGTTCATACAATACAATAGTTTACAATGGCTGTTCATACACTACAATAGTTTACAATGGCTGTTCATACACTACAATAGTTTACAATGGCTGTTCATACACTACAATAGTTTACAATGGCTGTTCATACACTACAATAGTTTACAATGGCTGTTCATACACTACAATAGTTTACAATGGCTGTTCATACACTACAATAGTTTACAATGGCTGTTCATACAATACAATAGTTTACAATGGCTGTTCATACACTACAATAGTTTACAATGGCTGTTCATACAATACAATAGTTTACAATGGCTGTTCATACACTACAATAGTTTACAATGGCTGTTCATACACTACAATAGTTTACAATGGCTGTTCATACACTACAATAGTTTATAATGGCTGTTCATACACTACAATAGTTTACAATGGCTGTTCATACACTACAATAGTTTACAATGGCTGTTCATACAGTACAATAGTTTACAATGGCTGTTCATACACTACAATAGTTTACAATGGCTGTTCAACGTCATACACTACAATAGTTTACAATGGCTGTTCATACACTACAATGGTTTACAATGGCTGTTCATACAATACAATAGTTTACAATGGCTGTTCATACACTACAATAATTTACAATGGCTGTTCATACAATACAATAGTTTACAATGGCTGTTCATACACTACAATAGGTTACAATGGCTGTTCATACACTACAATAGTTTACAATGGCTGGTCATACACTAATAGTTTACAATGGCTGTTCATACACTAATAGTTTACAATGGCTGTTCATACACTACAATAGTTTACAATGGCTGTTCATACACTACAATAGTTTACAATGGCTGTTCATACAATACAATAGTTTACAATGGCTTTTCATACAATACAATAGTTTACAATGGCTGTTCATACAATACAATAGTTTACAATGGCTGTTCATACAATACAATAGTTTACAATGGCTGTTCATACACTACAATAGTTTACAATGGCTGTTCATACACTACAATAGTTTACAATGGCTGTTCATACAATACAATAGTTTACAATGGCTGTTCATACACTACAATAGTTTACAATGGCTGTTCATACACTACAATAGTTTGCAATGGCTGTTCATACACTACAATAGTTTACAATGGCTGTTCATACACTACAATAGTTTACAATGGCTGTTCATACACTACAATAGTTTACAATGGTTGTTCATACACTACAATAGTTTACAATGGCTGTTCATACACTACAATAGTTTACAATGGCTGTTCATACACTACAATAGTTTACAATGGCTGCTCATACACTACAATAGTTTACAATGGCTGTTCATACACTGCAATAGTTTACAATGGCTGTTCATACACTACAATAGTTTACAATGGCTGTTCATACAATAAATATACAATGGCTGTTCATACATTAAATATACAATGGCTGTTCATACATTAAATATACAATGGCTGTTCATACATTACAATAGTTTACAATGGCTGTTCATACACTACAATAGTTTACAATGGCTGTTCATACAATACAATAGTTTACAATGGCTGTTCATACACTACAATAGTTTACAATGGCTGTTCATACACTACAATGGCTGTTCATACACTACAATAGTTTACAATGGCTGTTCATACACTACAATAGTTTACAATGGCTGTTCATACACTACAATAGTTTACAATGGCTGTTCATACAATACAATAGTTTACAATGGCTGTTCATACAATACAATAGTTTACAATGGCTGTTCATACACTACATAATAACGTTCTTGACATTGTACTTGCAACAAAAGAAGAATTAATAGAGAATTTGAATGTTGGTGATGAATTCAGTAACAGCGACCATCGTACGATAACTTTCACTTTAAAGTTTACTAGTAACGAACCAAATAGTAGCATCGAAAAAGTCCCTAATTTCAAGAAAGCAAACTTCCATAAACTTAGAGCTATGTTTAAAGTAACTGACTGGAGCTTTTTAATTCACAATAACGACATAAATACATCTGGGAAGTTATTCGAAGCCACTTACCTAAAAGCAGTGCAAGACTGCATTCCATCGAAAATACGGCATCCAGGCCATAATAATAAGCCCAAATGGTGGAATAAAGATATTTCAAACTGCCTGCTTGCTAAAAAATTTGCTAATGATAGATTAAAATCCTCGCAAAATGACGAAGAACGGCTGAAATTTGTAGAGCTACGACACAAAGCCAAAAAGTTAATTAAGCAAAGTAAAAAGACCTTAGAGTTACATATTGCGAATCAAAGTAAAACAAACCCGAAAGAATTCTATAGTTATATCAGAAAGAAAAAGTAGTTACTTCAACTGTTGGACCGTTAGTCGATGAAAATGGAGAATACACCAAAGACGAAGTACAAATGAGTAATGCCCTCAATACCTTCTTTGCATCAGTTTTTACAACAGAAGACCTCCGTGATATCCCTACACCATCACCGATTCAGATTGATAATTCAGATGTTCTAAGCAATATCACCGTTACAGAGAGAGAAGTATTGAATTGTTTAGATAAACTCAAGGTAAATAAAACGCCTGGACCTGATACAATCTCGCCTAAAGTTCTAAAGGAAGCTAAGGATGAGATCTCCAAACCACTGACATTACTATTCAATAAATCCTTGCAGTCTGGAACTATGCCCGATCAGTGGAAGCTAGCCAACGTAACACCGATATTCAAAAAAGGCAGCAAATCCCTACCCAGTAACTATCGTGCAATTAGCTTAACCTCAGTTGTATGTAAAATGCTAGAAACGGTCATACGAGACAGACTCGTAAATCACTTAGAGCAAAATAACATACTTAAAGATACTCAACACGGCTTTCGTAAAAAACGTTCCTGTTTAACAAACCTCTTAGATTTCTTCCACGATATCCTCAACCTCTACGATGAGAGTAAAGCTGTAGATATTATATACCTTGATTTTCAAAAGGCCTTTGACAAAGTTCCCCACAAACATTTACTGCTTAAACTAAAAGCGCATGGAATACAAGACGGTGTGTTGAAATGGATAGAAAATTGGCTCAGCGACAGAAAGCAAAGAGTAGTCATAAATGGTAAGGCATCTAAATGGGCCAATGTAAGTAGCGGGGTACCCCAGGGATCGGTACTAGGACCAATTCTCTTTCTAATTTACATTAACGACATCGATGAGGGTCTCACCTGTACAATCTCAAAATTTGCTGACGATACAAAAATTGAAAATAGCGTACTCTCAAAAGAACAAGTTGACGATATGCAACACAATCTAGATAAATTGTCATGTTGGGCCCAAATTTGGCAAATGAGTTTCAATGCGGGTAAATGTAAAGTACTACATATCGGATACCTAAATGAGAAAGCAAACTATTCGATGAATGGCACTCAGCTTAAGAATGTAAACAGAGAAACCGATCTGGGAGTAACAATATCGAGTAACCTAAAACCGAGTCAACAATGTTCAGAAGTTGTTAAGAAGGCAAACAAAATAATTGGCTTTATAGGCAGGTCATTTGAGCATAACTCCAAAGAAGTTATCCTAACCTTTTACAATTCCTTAGTCCGCCCTCTTCTGGAATACTGCGTTCAATCCTGGTGCCCTTATTACCAAAAAGATATAACAAGCTAGAACGAGTTCAACGTAGAGTTACCAAAATTATACCTAGCCTAAAGAACAAACCATACGAAGAGCGTCATAGAGAATTAAATCTATTTCCTTTAACCCAGCGCAGATTAAGAGGTGACTTAATTCAAGTGTTCAAAATCATCAAAGGCATCGACAATATGAACTGTAGTAAGTCCTTCACTATCGACCAATCTAATTACACGTGGGGAAACGGTTGCAAATTTATTGGTAAATCTTTTAACTCACACGAATCTAAGAATTTCTTCTTCAATCGAGTTGTCAACTTGTGGAATGGGCTTCCCCGAAACGTTATAGACTGCATCACCGTTGATTCATTTAAACTCCGCCTAGACAAATATCTCGCATCAAACCCGCGACTGACTGCGTTTGTAGATGAATAACTTTATTTTATCCCCCCCTCAGTTACTAACCCATCTGTCCCCTACTAACTTCCTAATCCTGCCACGGACATTAGTTCCAGGGCAGTAATTCCCTTTCCATGTTCCCTTACCCACTATAAACCACTGTTTGGACACTTGATCCTCAGTGTGTTGAAGGACAAGCAACCTAGAAGGATCACTAGATCTGTTGTTGCTTGATT